>APFE031247054.1:26122-64573 GCA_000404065.3 Pinus taeda | reverse complement strand
AGTAAAAACTTTGAGGGGGGTAAGAGCTAGAGTGAGCGGGATTGTCTCACTTAGCAGGTTTGGCTGGAGTTAGTCAAGGAACCTCAAGTCAAGTTTAAGGGGGGAAATTGTTAGGTAAACTTGACTCAAGATAGAGTCAAAAGTTTACGAGGTTAAATAGTGATGGTTTTGGGGCACATGGTATTGTGCACCCATGGTATTCTGCCCGTGGTATTATATGTAATGGAGCCTATAAAAGGCTGGAAGGACTTCATTGTAATGCATGGCCTATGGTGAGCGGTGAAGGCTCACTTGGCCGGATTGGCCAGTGTTTTGGCCAAGGATAATGAAATTTCATTATGATTGGGTTTTTCCTCGGATTTGGGGTTTTCCCGGATAAACATGTGTATTTATGTGTTTATGGTTATTGCTAGTTAATTTTATATTTATTCCTCTCGGTAATTAATTTATGTTCTTGGGTAAATTTCTTAACAGTCTCTATATTTTTGTAAAAGATATTTTGTATTCCTAGAATAAATCTCATATAGTTATGAGGTATTTTTTATGTAAATTTTTGTATAAATGATTCTCCATTTGAAGTATTAGAGGTGGATTATATAACATTTCAGTAACTCTATACTATCAAGCGAAGAAAGCTTTGTACTCAAGTCTGGATTTTTTTGCTGGAAAAGGAATAAAAGTTGAGGACATTTCATCAGATTCACGTGCAGTCTAATTGCAAATAAGTATTCTGTCCTTGTGATTTATGTGTTTTCTACATGTTTCAAAGTTTCATGCATCTTAAAACTAAATGGTAAAATAGTCAAAGTATATCAGAAGTAGCTTCATTGCTCTCTGCTATCAACAATATGTCATTTACATGTTTTGTTCTAAACTATTTCGGTAAAGGAATTCTTAGTTGCTCCTCTATCCCTGTAGTTTTCTTTAATAATTCCCTGATATAGGATTCTTAATTTCCTTATGCTAGTTGACCTATTGTCCTTTCTTCTTTCTAATCCTAAATTGAGGATTATTAATTTCCCTCTTGTTTTGAACAGAAATATCATCCATTCAAGCCCTGAATTTGATTTTACTCTGTATCCTACCTGTTGGAATCATACCTCAACATTTTGACTTAATCCAGTGAATTATCCCTGATTGACTCCATATCCCAATGGCCTGAAGCCTAGGTTTCCCATTTGTTTTAGAATTCCACCTCTCAAACAAAACAACCCTAAACATTTATAAATAACCTAAAATCTTTTCAAATATAGCTAAATCATAAAGAGAGAGCCCTCTCTGGACGTAGGTGGGCTAGCACCTGAGTCTAAAAGTTGGTTTGTAGTTACCTTGGATCCTTTCCTTATTTTCAATAACTTCTAAGGAAAATATGAGTGATAACATTTCCAACTAATTAATTTAAAATGAATTAATTAATTATTTCCAACTAGATGTTAAGACTAAATTCGATTTTAATTCACAATTTAATTCAAGGACGAATTAAATTGGAATATTCTTGTTGCCATATTTCAACATGTAGGAGGTAAATCCTCCTCATTTACTTCTCCTCCACTCGAATATTCCTCCATTAATCACACCCTCTCGGAGTGCAATCAGCCAAGTCATGAAGATCAAAAGGTAGCTGAGCAAGTGATAGACAAAGAGTTAGTTCATCTCGAGTTTGTGAGTTGAGCCTCCCTAGATTTAAGGAAGTCATTGGAGACTTCAGTTGTAGCTCCAGACTTCTAGAAGACTTTGATGTAATTTTTTGTTTTGGTAATACGAATGAGGTTTTTCTTGATCCAGTACTGAGTTAACTCAGAGGGATGAAGCTCTTGGGTTAGGGCCCAACCCTGGCAGCCAAGGCTCCTCTTCTTGTATATGTCTGCTTAGCTTAGTTTCATCGATTCATGGTCAAATTGTCTTTAGAAATATTTCATTGAAAGTAGTGTAGATTTGTTTAATTGTTTATTATTTTGCTTCCATTTAGGCCTTACTTCAATAGCAAGTTAGAAGGGATAAAATAAGCATCACAAAGCTTTTAGTAGGTGTCCTGGCCTCACTTCTTCCTTCTGGGATCATGATTTGAGGAAAAGACCCTGATGTAACCCCAAAAAGACATATTTCCATTTCTTTCATAAGATGTAGAGTTTGTTGTACTTAAACTAGCATTTGATCAGTTTTGCAAAGTAGGATTTCATTAGATCTCTTCTATATTCATTCTTGCAGTAGATGTCATTCCCAATTCCATTTTATTCAACAATTTCCTCATGCATAAGGTAGACAATAAGTTCATTAAATTCTGCTTTTCTAGCTCATGAGAATTCTTCTTGTTTCCATGATTTTTTTGGAAATTACACATGTTTGATGCAGAGAAGGTGCTTATGAAGTAGAAAGAGATCTCATAGCAAGCAACCACCTTCCAACTTCATCCACCCATAGTCATTCTTTGTTTTCATCAATACCTTCACCAAATTCATCATTTTACATAGAAATTTCCCCAATCTTGTTGAGCGAATCCAACCATATCCTAAACTTGGTTTCATGTTCTGAGTGATCCTAGGCCTTTTCTCACACCATTCCACCCATCAACCATCTTCTCTAAGCCTTCCAACACCTCCAACACCCATCATTTTTGTAATGGCTCCTATAGAAATACAGGGAATCCTATAGGTTTCTAGTACATCCTATAGGTTTTCCTGTAGTGGCCTGTTTTGAGGCTGAATTGAGGGAAAACCTCTAGGAAGCCCCATGGTCACCCAAGGGTCTCCCAAACCTTCCAACCATCTCTTGAACTTTCCAGCCATCCATAAGCACCCCTAAACCACTTTCCAGATCACCAAAAGGGATTAGTTTTCACACTTGATTTTTCATGAAAATCACAAAAAGACAAAATAGATTTATTATAGTCCTTTACATGCATAAGAATGTTGTTCTTTGTTTTGCTCACGAAAATAGCAATTTTTTCATGTTAATTTAGCATTATTGCAAAGCATATCTCTTAGTAGTTAATTTGGAAATGGTGTGCCTTAGCATTGAATTTCAGTCTTTTCCATTGTTACAGTAGATCAACTCTCTCTTAGAGTAGATTTATATTTCTTTCATCAAGGAACCAAGCTTCTTCTGAATCCATAGAATTCTGGCTTGAAAACCTTAGTGGTCTCTCGCCAGCTGAGCAATGACAAAAGGCAGAACCATCACTTTTACTTGTGTATACAACACTGTCACCTCCAAGTTTGTACGTTCCTCGGGTTGATAAGTAGAGCTAGTAGCCCAAGAGTTGCAACATTCTTGTTGCAATACTGGTGCTCACCAATTTTTGGCACCGTTGTCAGGGAGGTGCCTGAGTAATATGCGGTTACTGCTTTCTTTCTTCTATTTACTGTTTCTAATATTCTGCCATTAGTTTCATTTCTGCAAAAGTAATTTAGTTTGCTTCCTTTTCATTCTGCATTCTTTTCTTTCCTTTCCATTCTACAAGTTAGATTTCAATCAAGTAGTTAATCTTTTCATTCAAGAAATAGTTTTCATTTAGTCTACATTTCAATTTTTCAAGTTATATTTCAATCAAGTAGTTAATCTTTTCATTCAGTCAGTAATTTTCATTCAATGTGCAATTTCAATTCTGCAAGTTAGATTTCAAACAAGTAGTTAATATTTTCATTCAGTCAGTAGTTTTCATTCAGTTTTTTTAATTCTGCAATCACTTTAAAAGTTTGAAAAAATTCACAAAATGAACCAAAAACATCTCCTTTCATTCCTTGTAGGAATAGGGATAACATGGGGAAATTTTTGCCAAATACCCCCACTGCATCAAACAACCATCCTTCCCTCTTCTTCGATGGCTATGAATTGGAGGAACCCTTAGGTGAGCAACCAAACATAGAACCTACCGAGGAAGAAGAATAAGAAGAACCCATTGCTATCGAGCCAATGGCAAAAAATAGAAATGACAGAGGGAATAGAGAGAGAGTTGAGGGTGCCTTCCACATTAGGGAAACCAATGGGGACACTAAGATGAAAAATATAATCCCCTCCGCCCTTCCTCATTTCCATGGCTTGACCACAGAAGATCCTAACACTTTCTTATTTGAGTTTTTTGTTATATGCCGAACCTATGACTACACAAATGATGAGAAAAAGTTGAAACTATTTCCATTTAGCCTCAAGGATGTAGCTTTGTGTTGGTTCATGGGTTTACCTAGGGATAACATCACAACTTGGGCTCAGATGTAGCAAGCCTTCAACAAAAATTATTGAGACTATTGTAGGTCTAAAGATACTAAAGAATAAATTTTTAGGACAACCTTAGGTAATGATGAATCCCGAGAGGATTATGAAGAAAGATTCCAACTTAGTTACAAAAGGGCCAGTGCACACTTGATCCTAAGTCACTGAAGCTAGTCCTGCTTAGAGGAGTAAGGGAAGACCTTTTGGATACCCTACACTTGTTAGCAGGAGGAGATATATACCAGTTACCCTATGAGGATATCAAGACTGTCTTTAGAAACCATTCTAGGGAAGCTAGGAAAAACGGTAGGGGAAGTCAACCTATGGTTAGTACATCCTCTTCCAATTCATCCATCAAGGGTGAAATTGGAAACATGCTAGAAGATTTCAAGAGTGAGATGTTGCAAACCCTTGCATTACAGATGGAAACTATGCACATTAGGAGAAATCAGGAGGAAGTAGAGAGAGCCTTGGCCATTTTCTATCCTAGATGCACCAGGAAGAACTATAGGAATGAATGTCCATTGAATTCTATTGAAATTTTCTCAGTCTCTAAATAAAACCACTCCACAGATAAGTTCCCTTCTTTGCCTGGACTCAAAGTTGTATATCAAGGAGTTGAAGGGATCACTGAGCAGCTCTGCTACATAAACCAAAGGAGACCTCATGGGCCTAGGCCATACTAGTAGGGCATGCAAGGGTCATCCCATGCATATTACAACCCCAACCAGACCACAACCATACCTCCTTTGGGACCCCCTGCTCATCCTTCTTGGTCTACACCTCCTCCTTGGTCCTTTGCATCTTAGTATCATTCCCAGCCAGCCAACCAATCATTTCAACCATATGCTCTGCCACAACCTCAATGGAATGCAACGACCTAGAGTTTGAGGCCCCAATACAACAATGTTCATGCTTTATTGCCTTCACCACCTACCCAACCACAACTGTTACACTCTGCTCAACCTAAACAACCCCAGATGCCTACCCAGCCAAATCCAAACCTAAACAACAAACATACACAACAAGTATACAATGGAGAGACATCATATCCAACTTATGATGTGGAGGTCTAAGAAATTATCCTAAGATCTGGGAGAGTTCTCCTGGATAACCAAACTCCACCTCGACTTAGGGAGGTTGAAGAAGAAAGAGAGGAAAGAATTCTTAAAGTAAATCCACCCTTTCCTGAGAGATTAACTCAACCACTCCAGCCTACCCTAGAAGAGACAGAACTTCTTGGAGAATTGAAAAACTTATGTGTCAAGATTCCACTTCTCCAAGCCATTAAAGATGTACCTATTTACAACAAGTTGATTAAGGAGAAGTGCTTCAAGCATCTAGGGAGGCGAAAAAGAGATGACCCTACCATTAATGTCATTGGACAATTGTCTGACTTAATGTTGGGGCAGGTAATCTGTCCAAAGTATTTGGACCCTGGAAGCCCTGTAGTAGATGTGCACATCAATGGCACCATTGTACCACACACTTTGATCAATCTTGGGGCTACCATTAATGTGATGACCAAGGACACCATGCTTCAGGTCAACCTCCAAGGTTGATTGAGAAAGACCACAACAGTCCTACAACTTGCAGACTGCTCCACAGTGACCCATGAGGGGATTGTGGAGGATGTGATGGTCTCCATTGACTCTTGGGAGTACCTTGCAGATTTCCTAGTTCTCCAGCCTAAGGATAAGCTTAATGGTTACCCTATCATCCTTGGGAGGCCCTGGTTGGCCACTGCCGATGCTTAGATCAGCTGTAGAGTTGGGAATATGACCATTAATAATGGGCATATGTCCAAGCAGTTAGTCCTATACCCTCCTGCTCATCCATCTCTAGAACATGATTTACCTTTATGGCTGTAAGAGGAGGAAGAAGATGAAGTTTATTTTGCCCAACTGTATACCTTAGAAACTACCATGGGAGGAGGAAAACATGATGAAGATGATTTGATTTAATACCTACTCCAAAGTCCAACTCCCAGTAAATTTTCCCTAGAAGAAGTAGTAAAGGAAACCCATAAAAACCATACAATTGATCTGTACTTGGCCAATTCCAACCGTATCTGTGTCAAAACCATAGGATTCAGCCCTGAGAGAACTTTGAAAATCAATCCATCGCTTTATGTTCTCCAAGAGGAGAAGTTGTGCAACATGCTAAAGGAACATCTGGATGCCTTCGCTTGGAGTTACAAAGAAATTAAGGGAGTACACCCCTCAGTGTGTACTCACCATATTTATATCAAGGAAGGTTGCAAGCCAATCTAACAACCCCAAAGGAGGATGAATCCAACTCTTAAAGATATAGTCAAAGAAGAACTGTAAAAATTGCTAGATGAAGGATTCATTTATCCTATCTCTAACAATGAGTGGGTCTCTCCTTTGGTGTTATTTCCCAAGAAAACTGGTAAGTGGAGGATTTGTGTCGATTACAGGGAATTGAAAAAAGACACAAAGAAGGACCATCTCCCTCTACCTTTCATCGACCAAGTGCTAGATGGCTTGGCAGGGAAAAAGTTTTTCTCTTTCCTAGATGGATTCAACGGGTACAATAAAATCTAGATTAGCCTATGCAATGCTCCTGCCAATTTTCAGAGAGTAGTCCTGAGTATATTTGTTGAGTTGGTCTATGATGCGGTAGAAATATATATGGATGATTTCGCATCTTATGGGGATGATTTAGAGGAGGATTTGTCCAACTTAGGTAAGGTTCTTCATAAATGCATTAAGATGAACCTATCTCTCAGTCTCGAGAAATGTGAATTCTTGATGACTGAAGGGACCGTGCTAGGTCATTCAATATCTCAACAAGGACTACAGTGGACCCAAACAAAATAGATATCATCCAAAGGGTGCCATCTCCTCAAAAGCAGAGAGATGTCAGAAGTTTCCTAGGGTTAGCTGGATACTATCGAAGGTTCATAAAGGACTTCAGCAAGTTGGCCTCTCCTTTATTTGGGTTGTTGGCTAAAGACTCTGAGTTTATATGGGCAAAAAGTTGTCAAGAGGCCTTGAACATCCTGAAGAACAATTTAACCACTGCTTCGATCTTCCGAGTCCCAAATTGGGCCCTTCCTCTTCACATTCATGTTGATGCCTCACACAAATCCATAGGTGCAGCCCTAGGTCGGGTAGATGAAAAATTGCCTTATGCCATTTACTTTATCAGTAAGAATATGTCAAAGGCCAAATTGAACTACACAATGACTGAAAAGGAGCTCCTGGATATTGTGGATTCATTGAACAAATTTAGGCATTATATTACAGGCTATCAAACATTTGTCCATATTGACCATGTTGCAATCAAATATTTAATGAATAAATATGATGTGAATGCTCGTATTATAAGATGGTTACTTTTATTGCAGCAATTTAATCTAACTATTGTTGATAAGCCTGGCAAGGAAAAGTTTGTTGCACACTTTTTGTCCAGATTAACTCTACCTGTAGGTGAAGAGGGAATGGTTGATGATCAGTTACCAGATGAGCACTTATTTTCCATTTTAGTTCTCTCTCCATGGTTTGCAGAAATAGCAAACTATTTGGTATCTACACAGTTCCCACCGAACTTGTCCTCCAAAGAGAAAATCAAGATTATAAGGAAGAGCACTCCCTTCACTTGGATTGGGGGAAACCTCTTCAAACTTGGCCCAGATTAAATTCTGAGGAGATGTGTCAGGGAGGAGGAAGTCTTTGACATCCTTCTGACCTATCATGATGGGTCTTGTGGAGGCCACTTTGCAACAAAGAGGAAAACATTCAAAGTGTTACAAGTAGGCTATTATTGGTCCACTCTTCATCAGGATGTGAAAAGATATACTAGTCAGTGTGATCGGTGCCTAAGGATGGGAAAGCCTACTCCAAGGGATGAACTATCTCTGCAACCTCAAGTGACTTTCGATCCATTTGACAAATGGGGCATGGACTTCATTGGACCTATTGACCCTCTTTCCATGAAAAAATAGTACATCATTGTGTGCGCTGACTATCTGACTAAGTGGGCTAAAACCAAGGAAATTAAGGCAGGAACAGAGAAGAAGGTGGCCAAGTTCTTGAGGGAGAATGTATTTTACAAATTTGGGTACCCTAGAGAACTGGTCACTGATCAAGGCAACCAGTTTACCTCCAACATGATTGAAGACTTGCTCAACCAGCACAAGGTCAAGCATAGGACCTCCACTCCCTATCACCCAGAAGCCAATGGGTAGGTGGAGGTGACTAATAAAGTGTTGGAGAGCATCTTTACCAAAGTGGTGGGCAACATCAGGAAAGATTGGGCAGATAGACTAGTTGAGGCCACTTGGGCCTATAATACCACTTGGAAGACCACTACTCGATTCACACCCTATGAGCTGGTCTATGGGAGAAAGGCCCTGCTGTCCATTGAGTTTGAATATAGCACATTAAGGATGGTAGCCCAAATAGATCTAGATCTAAGCAGTGCACAAAAAGAGGGATTGCTTCAGTTGAATGGTTTAGATGAGTTCAAAATGCAGGCCCTCCTACACACAGAGGTAACCCAATTTCAGAGGAAGAACTGGCATGATAAGAACATCAATGATAAGAAATTTCAAGAAGGTGACTGGGCCTTGTTATATGATTCCATATATAAATAATTTAAGGGAAAGTTAAGGACAATCTGGCTAGGGCCTTATGTTATAGAAAAATGTCATGATAATGGTTTAGTGCAGATCAGAACCATAGATGTAGAGGCCATTCCTTTACTTGTTAATGGGTACAGACTAAAAGTTTACAAGAGGCCATTGTCAAAGCAAGAGTTCATTGATGGTATCAATAAAACAATGATGGTGGTGGAGCAAGTTTCAGCTCTTGCCTCATCAAATCACTGAGAAAAAAGAAGAAGAAAAATAAGGACTCAGGTGAAAACCTCCATGCGGCACCTGAGTCCCACTATTGGGTTGAAAACCTCTTGGGGCGGCCCAATGGTGTCAGAAAAAAGAGAAAAAAAAAAGAAGAAAAGAAAATGAAAAGATCTCTAGGTGAAAACCTCTCTTGAGGCACCCAAGGAAAAAAGCTAGGATGAAAACCTCTTAGAGGTAGTCTAGTTGTTTTCAAAAAATAAAATTAAAAAATTAAAAAAAAAGGAAAAAAGAGAAGAATCATGAAAATTTTATGTTTGAAAGTTAGCAAAGAGGATGATCAGAGAACAAAGGAGGATAAAAAAGGGACCTATTTCACTCACATTTTTATTTTACCACTCATCATCACTCATCACTCCACCATTTCTTTCGTTTTTTCACTCCTTTGCTTCAGTTTACAAGGGGATTATGTTTTCTACAAGATCCCCTATAAACCTACAGGATCATACAGTGGCTGAGGAATCCTACAAGAAGTGACCATAGGGTGAGAAAATGACCTTCTATGTCTAAAAATAACATCGCTACATCACCATTTCATTACCATACCTCTTTCCACCTTGATTGCTCCTGCATTCATCATAAAAAAACTAGTTTCATTTTTTTACAGTCTTCAAGAGAAAACATAGAGAGAAAAAATGAAACTGAGAGTAGAAGGGAGCAACACCTAAGTATTTCTCATTTCTCCACACTCCTAGTCTCCCTCTCAATCCATGTAATCATCCCCAAAACCCTAGCAGAAGAAATGATTAGAAATTCTGAGGGAGATGCAACTACAGGACATCTTGTAGGAAATCTTGTAGCAGCCTATCCCACATAATACAAATCATGATTACAGCAAGCTTCTAGATGAAGATCCGAGGGTAGAAGGAGCTTTAGAGAAACAAAAACACTATCATCTTCAACACCAGGTATCTGCACATCAAAGGAATCATTAGAGAGCAATAAAAAAGGAAGGAAACAATAGCATGCAACCAACACACAACAAGCACCTCCGGTCTCCAACAACTGCAGCAAGGTATTAGCACCACAGGTAAGTATCTCACTCACTCTCTCATTTGCATGATATAGGCAAAAGATGTAAAGGTTATGAGCAAGTTGGTTTATAAGCGAAATGTGGCTAGTTAACTTGGCCACCTTCATTTAGTTGACGAAGAAAAAACAGTTGGTCCTCCCACATGTGGTAGCAGTCAAGTCAAATAAAGAGAGGAGAAGGAAAAAAGTAGTTAAGTCTACGGAGGCATGAATTGGGAGTTGATTACAAGGAGAGGGGAATGATGAGGTGGTAGTGGGGACCAACGGTCCAAAAATAGAAAACATACCTCCGCTGCTAGCACACCATCTCACATAACTCGGCCATAAGAGGAAATACTCATTGATCCCCATGCACTCATGCATTCATTTCCTCAAGGCTCACTCTAGCAAAGTCACTCTCATACCCAGGAAACCTACAAAAGAGGAAAATTCCATCTTTCTCTTGGACTTCCTACAAGATTACACAGGAAATCCTACAGGATCACACATGAATCCTACAAGATACAGATAGAAAACCTATAGGATTATATGAGAGGAGTTTCAGAGGGGAAAACACGGGGGTTGGCTACAAAAAACACTATGAGGAGGTAGGCTCTATAACTAATACCATTTTTCAAAGTGAATTGAACAAAAAATCCCCCAATATTGAGTGAATTTGGCAGTTGTGTAAGGGAATTGTCTCCACAGTTCTTTCAGCTATTTACTTCTACATTAAAAAATTGTGTCAACCATCTCAGCTCCTCAGAATTCACCAACGAAATGATAGGGGGGTTTAATAGAAGGGATCCCATTAAAACTATGAGAATCCAACAACATCCTTAGGTGTTAGAAATCTTCACAAGGCATAATTGGACGGGTTATTTTGAAAAATTAAGAGGGTATGATGATGAAGTGGCTCGAGATTTTTCTCTCTCCCTCATTCCACTGACCAGAGACCATGCCACTGTTGTGATGAGAGGCCTCTGTTATAGGAATAAGTACCCTAGGGCTTTGGGTTGGAACCCCAATAGAGAAAGAGAAAACTACAGTAAGAAACACTCATACAACTCAGGGAATTTGCTTAAATAAACAAACTATGTGAGAGTGACCATACCTAGATGTCCTTCGTTTGGGTAGATCTCACAGGGTTTAGACCCTCTACAACTCCTGATGTTCTCCAAACCTGAAAATTATTCAATTCGAACATAGAAAGCAGTATATAGATAAAGCATTTTAATGAAACTAACTTTATATAATATAAGTAAATGATTAGTTATACATCAAAATAACATTCATATATGAATTACAATAGTATCTGATGTATAAACATAGTTAATCTCAGAAACAAGACAACGCTTCCTTTTATTGTAGAAAGTTATAACTAACACAGAGAGAATTCACCGAAGTCTTCTTCTTCTGGCTCCAAGTGAAACCATCCTCCAGATTCGTTGTTATGAAAGTAGCTCAAGAAAATATAGAAAAGATAGATCAACACCTTAGAATTCAGCCTCTTTGAGGGGGCAACCTCCTTTACATTACATAAATGAACAATTCTTGGATGATACAAATGAAAATACCTCCTCTCTATATATAGGAGTCTAAGGGGTCATAACATAATCAGAGCCTACATAACAATAATAATGTAAGGGAACACTAATAACAATAGTGGGCTTCTATGGGGCACAGTAGTAACAATATGGGCACTACATGGGTACATCAATATAATATGGGGGTTATACTAATAATAATAAGGGGTTACACTAGTAGTATAGGGGCCTAACACAAATTCTTTTGCCAATTCTCACCAAAAGTCTAGAGTGAAACGTGAAAAAGTACCACATAAAAACTACTTTCATTTTTTAATTGTGGAAAATCGCCACCAACAATTTTGGCACCCATAAATATTTTGAACCTTTAAAGATGTAGCCTTTATTTCGAAAAATGCTGGCCATATTTTACCAAAACCATCTTTGATTTTCCATAGATAAAAATCCACCTCTTTTGATTGCTCTTTCAAGTTTTAATTTTCTAGATTCCATTATTATTATTTTTTAAGTAAAAGAATGTTTTTTCTAGGCATTCGGTCACCTCCTAGGAATTCCTAGCAACTAGGTGCTATTTGTTTTCTAAGTGATGGGTCACCTCCTGGGAAGTCCAAGTTACCGAGTGTTATGTGATTCATTTCACTAGTTTCAATCACACTTCTTCACCCATGTGAGGATCACCCATTGCAATGAGTGCTAAGTGAACTATTCAAAAATCATGAGAAATTAGTGAGTTACCACTACCTCTCATGGAAATGGTCATACGTAAATGACTTACTTAACGCAATGGTCATACATAAATGACTTAATTAACATAGTTGAATCCCAAAATGATATCTAATATAATGCACTATGTAAACCCCTAATACTTAAATTCAAAAAGAGTGAACAAATCTCTACTTGAATGGTTCATGAGGCACAATACTTTCTAAGGTTTCGTAAATGGGGTAGGAGTCTAAGTGGCCTTGACTGTGGCAAAAACTCCACAGTTAAGTGCACTTGAGCTAAAAGTGATCTGGGATGGGTGACCTCTCGATAAGTCCTAGTTACCGGGTGCCAGCTCGAGAAGTGATGATTGATTCTATGTGATTCATTTCACTAATTTCAATCCCACACATCACTCGATGCATAAGTGTTAAGTTAAATATTGAAAAATCATGAGAAATTAGTGAGTTACGACTACCTCTCATGGAATTGGTCATACGTTAATGACTTACTTAATGCAGCTAAATCTCGAAATGATATCTAATATAATGCAGTGTGTACACCCGTAATACTTAAATTCAAAAAGGGTGAAGGGACCTCTTCTTGAATGGTTCATAAGGAAAAATACTTGCCAAGGTTTTGCAAATGGGGTAGCAAGCCAAGTGGGCTTGATTGTGGGAAAAACTCCACAGTTAAGTGCGCTTGAGCTATAGGCGATCTCGGATGCGTGACCTCTCAGGAAGTCCTGGTTACTGGGTGCAAGCCTCAGAATTGATTATTTGTGATATGTAATTCATTTCCCTAGTTTCAATCCCAACCCTTCACCCCTTTGAGCATCACCTGATGCAATGAGTGCTAAGTGAACTATTCAAAAATCATGAGAAATTAGTTAGTTATGACTACCTCTCATGGAAATGGTCACACATGAATGACTTACTTACTACAGTTGAATCGCAAAATCATCTCTAATATAATGCACTGTGTAAACACCTAATACTTAAATTCAAAAAGAATGAAGGGATCTCTACTTGAATGGTTCATGAGGCACAATAATTGCTAACATTTTGCAAATGTGGTAGCAAGCTAAGTGGGCTTGATTATGGGGAAAACTCCACAGCTAAGCATGATTGAGCAAGAGGAGATCTAGGATATGTGACTTTATGGAAAGTCCTGGAGCAAATAATACCAACCTCGATCTTTTGCTTGGTTCCTTACTTGTTCCTTCTCCCCTCTGACATATCTTTGCCTCTCCTTCCTTTCTTACCCGCTTTAAAGAGTACCTGTAAAGTCAAAGCAACATAATACCTTCAAAGTAAAAAGATCTACAATCATAAACAATATAGGACCATATATATATTTACCACACAAATTCATATATCATCAAACATACAATAATGTGGAGCAAACTTGAATAGCTTTATTGATAGAAAGATTAGAAGAGAGGATTACAACCTATTGATCTGACCCAGCATCATCCTCCCAGCATGAAAGCAATTCTTCACCTCATTAAAAGCTTAGATCACCCAACAATATGATGTTCCACCACGAAACCAACAACACTTCCTTACAAGATACAAAATTCTAGCCCCTGGATCTCTAGGATGAGGGATCCATATATAGATGTTTGCACGAGGGTCAATCAGCTTCTGGGATTTTGATTAGTGTCCTCTCTCTGATAGTTCTTGGCTCCACTTGGAGATTCATGATCTCTTACTCATCCCTAGGAAAATTCAGAGAGGCAAGTGTCATAGGAGAAGTTTCTCGAAGATTCCATAATCATCCACCTTGTGAACTGTCTCTGCCATTTGTCTACTCTTGCCCATCGCACCCTACAGAAGGAAGTTTTAGTATGAATTGCAATTTTTGCATGTGGCAAGTGAGATGCATCACACCCTTAGCACTGAGCAGTCTGTATGGACCCGTTTTGACCAGTTCTGAGCAATTTTCCATGGAGAACTTCTGGGAGATGATGTAATCAGCTGACCTTGTTCCTTTAGGGTGTGAAACAACACTTTTAAGGACTCAGAATCCCTTGGTGTATGGACATATATGATTGGGTTTGTATTTCCCAAATATGTCTATAATAGTTTCCCCCTAAAACATGAGTTTGTAAATCTTTTGATGTCGGGTGGAATGCTTTATCATGAGGATCCAAGGTTTTTTGAACTGGAAGGCGATTTGTAATAAGATAAAATACAATACATTATCTTCATAATATTTTCATGATCTAGCAGAGGTGGGCATTCCCATGCTCAGCTTTATAAATTCATTTTCATGTTCATAGGACAGACAGACGTCTGTGTGGCAGACTGATGATTCTGATAGAGCCATCATCCTTTGATTTCGATGATCATCTATGCAGCAATGATGCACATTTGATGTCTTTATTTTCTTGAATATATCATAGTCCGGATGGATGGAACGAGATCTGGGGTCTTCAAACTTGTTCAATCTTCACCCGAAGTACAAGTCGATCCATGAGAAAAATGTTCTGGAGTCGAACATGGAAAGACATCACCTGATTACCAGCCAATGATGTAAGATGTTAACAGGCATGAGAGGAATCACCGATAATGATGATGACCCTCAAGGTACAATAGTAGAATTCATGTGGTGTGAAAATGGGACTTGGTGTCGAACACCACAGAAAATCTTTCGGTCGAAGGCCATTGATGTAAACCTGTCACCGGAAGTGAGAAACTTGTCATTAAGGCATGCAAGCTTCAAAGTACTGAAAGGGTTGTTTCTAAGTCGACTTCTTGGATAATGAGCTGATGTCGATAAGAAGTGACCTGTTGTAGGAGGGCCTTAATGAATCCCACATCTACGACACGGAACAGAGAAAATTACTTTGTGGAGGTGAAAATGATCTGATGATACATGGTTCAGGGTGGCGGTCATGAAAGAATGAAGGGTGAAGGTATTGTAGCGGATGAGACACAATATGGGTTGGTGAATTCTCTTCAACATATCGGTGACACTGAAATGGATTGGTAGCATTAACCCCAAAAATTGATGGTAAGGAGGACCAATGGTAATATGAATGGTGAATGGAATAACGCAACCCGACTCAATCATGGTGATGGAGTGAAGGTGTCATGTTCAAGAGCGACTTGCTACCAATAATGTTTCTTCAGGTTTTCTTCCCAATTTTTCCCTAGTCATTTCTGACTAGTACCTCTTTATTTTTGTCAAGCTTGAGGAGGATAACATATGCTTGTTCTATAATTTTCCCTTCAAGCAAATTCTTCGCTATGTTTTAACGAGCCTAGTGATAGTGAAACTCATTCTTTTCTTTATGGACAAGTTTGTCGCTATTGGTTTTAACGAGTTTAACGACAAAGACAACTCGGTCCTTTTTCAATTTTAGAGAGTCTGAAAAGGGATGGAAAGGAAACTCCAGTAATCCTTTTTCATCATATAATCCCTTAAGTCTGAAAAAGTATAAAATAATACGAAAGGGATAAATTTTCCATAGTTTTAACGAGCCGAACAAGACAAGTGCTCGATCGTTTTGCATAATAATCCCTCAGGTCCAAAAATATTAAAATCTAGAGGAGGGATAGCACTTCTGATAGCTTTAACGAGCTAGAGAGGCCAATTTCTCGGCAATCTTTTCATATTTTACAAGTCAGATGAAAAGAGCTTAAAGGAGACTCATTTTTTAGCAATGAGTGATATTTTCGGGTAGCAGTTGGTTCTAGGTAAGGTTTGGAATTTTCCAATAACGGAAGTGTTACAAGGATAGCAAATAGAATCACTCATCGTAGCTATTCCTAAAAAGGGTAAACAATCAAATGGAAGCGTATGATCGGCTAAAATAGAGTGGAGGTGATGGTAAGAACATGACCAAGGCTCAAAAGCTGATGATAATGCATTCACAAGGGTTATTTACTGGAGGTTGGTTCATTTTTTAATGAGCTTAAACTCTGGTGGAACATGTGCTCATTACTTAGGTTTAATTTTTAACGAGCTTGAAGTTTGTGTGAAATTTCTCGTGCCAGTCATATAATAAGGATGTCTCATCGATAGATTCAATTTTTAATGAGCTTGCACCATTCGAAGCTTTGCTCCGAATCCTTTCTTTATGTAATCTAGGAACGACCAATCCTATGAGTTTAAAGAGTTAAGAATCTACAAACTACGAAAATAAATGGTCGTTTTTCACTTGCATACGAAAAGGTTTGCATGCCCCTGGGTGTAATGAAGTAGAGTCTCCAGGTTACCCTTCAATTTGCAAACAAAGCACTTTCTCTGTCAGCAAAGGCATACCTTTTAACATACAAAGTAGAGTTTCCAGGTTACCCTTCAATTTGCAAACAAAGAATTTGCTCTGTCAGGAAAGGCATACCTTTTGATGGAGGTATCTTATTCCAGTTCAATCCCATTTTCCTAAATGGACAGGTGTGTTAGACTAGTCATATTCCTATGCAGAAACCCAACTTATACCTGGGGTTCTTCTACCAAAGTAGACCAGGGTGCATGCCCCCTGGGTTTCAGTCATATTCACTGAATTACTCGTACTCATCTGGTGGACGGACTGGAGATTGATGAGACATTCCTTACTAAAAATACCAGTTAGGGATGGCATTTGACTATTAGCTGTGTGTGAGCCGAGGAATGAAAGCTAGTCTACGAGCTGGACCACTCTGCCTTCCTGCAGAAAACACATTACTCAAAAGAGTGAGGAGACAATAGCTCCCATGCTATAACTATAGTCACGCCCGAGGAGTAGATTATAATCTAAACGTCCTTGGATTACCATTACGTTCAGATAAATGGTTTTCCCTCTCAAAGTTATAGGCAAATTTGGATGGATCCCTAACGATCGACTGGTTCCTTTGTCGAAGCCTGTCAGATTTCACATCTCAGGTAGAAGCGACGGTGAACCAATCACTTTCCAAGAAGTTGAGAAAAGGATAGTCACAGAAGCCCCTTCATCTATGATAGTACCGACCATGACCATTTTGTAAACTTGTACAATGATTTGGAATGGTACATTAGACGGTAGATGGGGTCTGTCTAGTAGATTACAGTCGAAGGAAACGACTAGATTGATTAGAGGAGGGACCAAATAAATGGCCAGATATGACTCTGATGAATTTCGTTCCTGCAGTAAAGGAACAATTAGATTTCCCCCATGTTCATCAGAGTCTGTGTTTACGAAAAGCTTTTGAATGGTGTCGTTCTCATTCTCTTCGATGACTGTATCATCTAAATACGGACCTTCTGAAGACAAGACTGGGTGGACTACCATCTCGACCTGATGAATTTGGTCCAGAGTGGACTCAGATGGTTTATCTTCAATAATAGATGCTTCGACTGACCACAAAGATGTATCAGTCGGATTTTCAACTAGCGATGGACTCGACAAGAGTTTCTTGTATCTAGGAGGAAGTCGTAGTGGTGAAGCAGGACAGTTATCCAGACTCTTTTAGCTTCATCCAGGAAGGAACAATGGTGGATGACATGATTTCCTTCACACGACCTAAAAGGAAATTTATATTTTCCTTTATGCCCAGAGACTTCATTTTCACTAGTTGATGGTGTAATCTCAACATGATCTTTAGAGGTTGATGACACTGGATTTTGCAAACAAGGAGACCAGTCCCTTAAGATCTGAGGGATGCAAGGACAATATCAATGATAGTGGCCTCCTTTACAAATGACACATGGAGATTTAGGTTTGGATGGTGCAGTGTGTGGATTTTCGCTAAATGATGCATGGTTGCCCCTTTTGGCCTTTGGCTCCTTATTCTTCTTCTCCTTCCCTTTCTTCTTCTTCTCAATAACTTGGTTTTTAGCTTTACCAGCTTCACCAAGCGAAGAGGAAGGAGGGTAGGGAGAAACAAATGAGGTAGAAGGTTGGGAGGTAACTCTAGTATCATCTAGTTGTTGATTTGATTGCTCAGGAATCATGGTGGTTTGAACAATAGAGGTCAAGAAGAGCCATATTGGCAAGTCGATTGTGTGTCCTAGGAAGGACAATGTGGCCATGTGAGGTGCACCAACATCTCCCCAAGAGGAGAAAGGACTAGGATTTCCCCCAAGGGGAAACCCTTCGTTGCTGGACTCCATTTTCTCAACCTAAGACCAACGAGGGAACAATGATGTTATTTCG
The DNA here is from genome assembly GCA_000404065.3 of Pinus taeda. NCBI lineage: Eukaryota > Viridiplantae > Streptophyta > Pinopsida > Pinales > Pinaceae > Pinus > Pinus taeda. The sequence continues at coordinate 46,098 of APFE031247054.1, read as the reverse complement.
ATTAAAATAGATTTTATGATGCTTTGACACAACTTGCTTTTTCAATTTTTAAGAGTCAAGAAAAAGCTAAATATGACTCTAGTCGCCTTCGATTTTTAATGAGCCTGAAGTGACAAGTGCTCAGATGGACCTTTTCATTTAAGGAGTCTAAAAAAGAATGAAAGAGACTACTCTGGAAATCTAGATAGAGGGATTACCAAACCAATCACAAATCTGCAGAATACGTTTTATGGTATGGCAGTCAATCTTCCCTAATGTTGTGTTCAGTGCATTGCGATCAATAGGGCGGCAGACACAGCTTCCTAAGGATAAATGATATAGCCTATTGTGGTCTCCCAATATATACTTGACGGTACGTGGGAGCACAAGTCCGTACTGGCACTTATCATCTCAAAGAGGAGGAATCACCCAACCTACGATGAAAGCAATAGTTACGAGGCTTTACGACACCAGAATACATCTCTAGCCTAGACTTCTAAATGTTGTGTGTAAGGTTCCAAAGCGTTTTTATGTTCATTGAATTTATTTTACAGTTGATATTTCTTAAGTTTGCCTTGAAGGTTCACCGCGTGATGTAGATATAGAATTCCTAAAATGCAATCTAAGATGATAAGCAATCGTTTATTCTTCTTTTTGTAATGAAAATCCTAGCTACTTAGGAAAGAGAAGCGAGATTCTTTCAACATAGAGCAGAGAGCACGCACTAGATGCACTATCCTAAATCAAAATCAACAAGCAGTCTAAATGCAAATGTGCATACATGTATTTGTTTTCCACTTTCTTAATGTGTGAATGGCAAAAATAATGCTAAGTACAAATTTTAATTTTCTTTTCAAAGCGACAGTACTAACAATTTTCTCTTCAAAAGATGAAAGGAAGATAAGACGACACTTTGCAATTTTGAATTGAAAACTGCTTTGAACACTTGAAAAAATATTAATTCAAAGCAAATACAAGAGTAACAGTGTAATTGACCATCACGAATAGTAGGATTCTTTTCTTTGACTGAAAACGACACTTGCGACACTTCCAAATCAAAAGACGATAGGTCAACTAAGCTACTTCTTTGTAAAGGAGAACTGTAAATGGCGAACAATACATAAAAAAATTCATAATTCTTTGTACAATGGAGGCTGAATGATGCAAAGGAAGGGAGTTTCCACAGTGGTATACTGATCATAGATAGAAAAACTCCTGAATAAAGCTAAAGATACTGAACAAAAAATCAAAATCTGGAAGCAGAAATAGTCTTAACTGATCATCGCACGTGTAACACAGGGAAATAGGGATGCATCTCACCTACTGCACACGGGAGGTGTGATGCATCCAGATTTCCTAGAGGAGAAGGTGCGATGGTCTAGGGATGAGACTTCAACTTGGTTTTTGGTCACAGTTTGTAGCTTAGTTTAGGGATTTAGGCCGAGCTAATGATAGTTAGTAAATGCAAATCACAGGGGCTGATCTAATGAGGTTACTTGAGCCACCACCAGGGAAATTAGAATGTTTGCAAATCAATTGTTCAGTTTATAAACAAAACCCAAAGATAGACTGAAGCATCACTGATCTACTTTGCACTTGCATAGAAAATGCAGTTTGAAGGCTAGCTAGCTTAACTTCAGGCTCCGTCTGTAGTTTATAAAGCAAACAAATATAGACAAGCAAACAAGCTATTCATTCCCTAGTGGAGTTTCCATTTTGTTATCAAGAAATGCAGTGTCCATGCAGAGCTGCTAGTCCCACTAAGATGCGTAGCTATCTTAGAAACAAACAAACTAAAGTTACTTTTCTTTTCCTTTATGAGAAGTAGATAGGAGAGGAGAAAAGAATACCAACCTCGATCTTTTGCTTGCTTCCTTACTTGTTCCTTCTCCCCTCTGACAGATCTTTTCCGCTCCTTCCTTGCTTACCCACTGGAAAGTAGTGAGGGTGAAAACCTCCTAGAGGTGCCCCAATTGTCTAAAAAAAAAAAAGAAAAAAAAGAGAGAAAAAATGAAAAAAAGAAGAAGAAAAAAAAAACAAAAAAACTAACTTCTTTTGAATGCATTTCAGATTGTAGGAGAGTCACAAAAGAAAAAAAAAAAGACATGGCTAGGTTGAATACACCCTTGATAGCTCGTTTATCCATCCCCATTGTCTTTTCCCAGGCCCTAGTCTCACTTATTCTAGAAATTTGGCATCCTACACGAAGCTCTGTGCATTCTACAAGAGGCTCAAAATCAAGTTCATAAAAAAATCAGAGGGCTAGAAATTTGTCTAGAAGACTGGTGGACCTCCCTGCCACCATTCATCCTCCTAACTCTCCATTCCATCCTTGCACCATCGCATTTCCACTCACTTCTTTCTTCCTTGCACAAGAAAACATAGAAATCCTGTTTCTTTTGTTTAAAAAAAATAAAATTAAGAATAAACAACAACATTCTTAAGTTGTTCCTTGCCTAGTGCGTACTAGTTTCTTTTCCTTTTCTTCAAAACCTTCCTCGGCTATTTTTTCAGTCCCTTCTCAAACCTCAGCTAGAAATATTAGAGGGAGAAGTAGTTACATGAAATCCTGTAGGATTCCTCTAACAGTTGTTCCCTTTAAAAAAACAAGCTCCAGAGGAAGGTTCCGATCTGAAATTCACTCTTGAGTGATCTCAATTAATTAATTAATGAATGAAGTCATTACAGACTCATGTGCTGGTCTGTGTCTATGTTATTTTAGGCAATGGATCGATCAGATTGAAAAATACACAGACACTAGAATAATCAAAAAACAATAAGAGAAATGCAGTAAGCAAATGCAAGAACACAACAGATTTAATAAGGAGATCACCCTACTCTCTAGGGCTATGTCTCTGGTCCAACTTTCGGTGGCGGTCTTATTTTATTGTGTCTTTAAAGTAGATTTTTACAATGAGGAGCTCAATTTGAGTCTCCTGAAATAGATAATACTTGGTAGGGTGGTCCTTGGATTCCCCAAGCCACTAGAGTGCATAGACTCTTTTCCTTTCCAAGTCTTGACCTCTCTGGTCTTTAATAGGAGGAGCCCAATGTGGTTCTCAATTTTTGAAAGATATCCTCAAAGGGATTTCTTGAACCTCTCAAGCCTTCTGTCTACTCGATGCTGCCTTAGGGCGGCTCAGCTCTCTATTTTTTGCTTCTTTCTTAACTGTATTTTCTTCGCTCTTGCTCTCTCTATCTTCGTCTTCTGTCTCTCTATCTGTTCATGGCTTAAAGAAAAATTTTCCTCGATTGTTCGCTTCCTCTTCCACCCCTTCGGATCTCTTGTTGCTATTCGCTTGGAGTTCCCTACCTCTACATCATCACCAACATCTCACAGGGAGGCGGCCACTTGTCCTCTCATGAACTGTGCCAGCACTTCCTCAACGGTTCTATATTTCAGTTATACTATGGAATGATTCATCTGCTAACTCAGTGGTAAATCAGACTTCAAACTTTTATATGTCATGGCTTAATTCCCCTGTAAAATCAAGTTTCTCCATCATGGGCAATCTTCACTATCAGATCTCAAGCCCCCAGATTCTATGGCATTCACTCATTTCGCGTAGTTGACTTGCTCAACTATTTGCACGTAATGAGAGGGAATTTTCTCTTTCATCTGCCAGACATGTATCATGCACTAAATGGAATTGCTCATATTTAGCCAAATCAACTTACTGCCCCAATGTGCCTCCAATATACGATCAGTTTTGGAGCATGAGACCCGCCTTTCCCTTTAGCACTTTCAGTACGGTTTCCCGACTTCCCATTTGAATGAGCACTTCAAGGCTTTTCCTTTTTGAGGGGTTTTTCTGAGTGATGCACAATCATTTCCAAATCTAGGCTTCCTAATTGCCAGATTTGCCTCTTGCGTGGTCTCTATGGGCCTCGATCAGCGCGCTTTAACCAAGGTCCTCGTCGTTCCTTACTGGCTGCAAACTGCCAATGTCTAGAGGTCTTTCTGATCCCTCTTTGTTCATGAATTTTTAAGTTTTTCCTAATTTGATACAGTAATGGCACTTGATAATTTTCCATGGATCCAATTCGGATCATGACCTTCCCACTCAAAAATCGTTTGGACCTCCAAAATATGGTTTTCAAGCATCGACTAAGTGAGGGTACAATTGTCTCACTTGTTCAATTTCTATCCACTTTTCACTGTTTGGTTTTGAACCCTTGAGCCCAATTCTGAGGTACCCAACATCTCCTCTATGCATTTTCCTCACCTTCTTGTCCAAAATTGTGTCTTCCTGCAATTAATTAAGATATTCAGGTAACAGGTCATCAATACAAGGTAATTGACTCTGCTCTTCGAGATTCTCAATTAGTGAAGGTTCAAACAATCTCAAGCAATCAGCATTTATGACTAAGTAGATGTGCATGTAAGCTAGTAGATCAAGGCGAAAAGCATTCTCACCAATCTTCTCGTGTATCTTGAAGAGTCGATACCTGATAGGATTTAGCCTTTTACCTTCACCTTGCATCCTGTCCTTGGTAATATACAACCACACTTGGTCACCAACTTGGAAAATATTCTCCATCTGATGCTTTTCATGTCTTGCCTTGTATTTTCCTTGGCTCTTTTCGAGCTATTCCTATACTGCCTAGTGGATCTCTTGGATTTGTTTGATGAACCTAGTTGCCCTGTCCACATCACTGTGTCCCTCAACTATGGTGTCTTTACCAAAGACAAAATCCAATGGAGACCTTGCTGTGAAACCAAAACAGGTCTCAAAAGGAGATCTCTATGTAGAAGAATATTTTACTCTGTTGTAAGCATGCTGCACATAACATAAATGTTCATCCCAAAGCTTAGGGTGCTTGCTGCAAATATCCTCTGAGTAATTGGATCACTATCCTATTAACTACTTTTGTCTAGCCATCAGTTTGTGGATGAAAAGCTATGCTTTTCTTTAGTTTGGTTTTCATCAGTTCCAACATACTTGACCAAAACTTCCCCACAAATTGGATGTCTCGATCAGATACAATGGAAGTGGGTAATCCAAAATGAACCCATACAGGTTCAAAGAATAGTTTCGTAGTATTTTTAGCTGTAATCTGTGTATTACAAGATATTAAAATACACATTTTACTGAACCTATCCACAACAACATATAGATAATCATGACCTTTCCTAGATTTAGGCAGTCCTCCAACAAAGTCCATTGAAACACTTTCCCAAGGGTGAGAAGGAACTGCTAATGGAGTGGACAACCCTAATTTTCTATTGTTGGGCTTGCTTGTAGCACACATAGTACACCCTCTTACATATCTAGAAACTTTCTCATTCATTTTTGGCCAATAGGAAAATCTCTACAGTTGTGCAACTGTTTTACTTACCCCAAAGTGACCTGATATTAGAGAGGTGTGTGCTTCTCGAATTATCTTTAGTCTCCCAGTTTGTGGAATGCACAATTTCCCACAATGATATAAGAGTCGGTCCTTTACATCATAATCCAATTCTTCTACTCATTTTCCTTGACTTAAAGTTTCATATACATCTTTAAAGTCTATATCTTGAGCATATTGTTCAATGTAACTCTCATGTAACACAAAATTATGCTTAAGTATAGTAGATGCATTTATAATCGGTCTAGATAACAAGTATGCAACTTTATTGTGACGCCCTTTTTATATCTGATCACTAAATGAAATTGTTGTAGAAAACCCATCCATCTATAGTGTCTTGATTGCTGCAACTTAGCTTGGGAGTGTAGATATTGAAGTGGTTGATGATCAATATGTATTACTATCTCTTTGCTCATTAAGTAATTCTTCCACTTTTTCACACTCTGTACTAATGCATACAATTCTTTATCATATGTAGGATAGTTAACTACTACAGAATTAAATGTCTCAGAGTGATAACATATAGGTTTATGGTGCTGTGTCAACACTATAGCCATAGCATAGTCACTGGCATCTGTTTGCATCTCAAATGGTGTTTGAAGAACAAGCAGTGCTAGTACAAGTGTTGTACTAATATTTTCTTTCAAGGTGTCAAAGGCTTTCTGCTATTTGCCTCCCCACTAAAACACCTTGTTCAATCCTTTTAAAGCATGTAAGGGAGCTACAATTGAGGAAAAATTAGAAATGGACTTCCTCCAATATTGTGATGCTCCTAAGAAGCTTCTAACTTCTGTAGCATATTTTAGTTTAGACTAGTTTATAATGACTGCCACCTTAGACGGATCTATCTTCAATTCACCACCCCCTACTATATGACCCAAATAATTCAAAGATGTTTTGAAAAATTCACATTTTGAGAGTTTAACATAAAAAATTTCTCTTTTCAAAACATCTAGTGTCTGCTTAACATGCTTTAAGTGTTCTTCCCATGTTTTGCTAAATATCAGAATGTCATCCAGATACACAATAAAAAAATCATCAAGAAAAAGTCTAACTACATCATTAATTAATCTCATGAAAGTAGTAGGAGCGTTAGTTAAGCCAAAAGCCATAACTAGCCACTCATGCAATCCCTGCTTTGTTTTGAAATCAATCTTCCATGCATCTTGTTCTGCAACTCTGACCTGATGGTATCCACTATACAAGTCTAGCTTGGAGAAATAAACAACTTCTTTCAATTGATCTAAAAGATCATCTATGCGAGGAAGGGGATAACGATTTTTGATTATTATCTTATTCAATGCTTAGTAATCAATGTAGATTCTCCATGAGTCATCTTTCTTTCTCACCAAAATGATTGGAAACCCACATGGTGATGTGCTAGGTCTGATGAACCCCTTCTCGAGCAACTCCTGCACCTACTTCTTTATTTCAGCATTCTCTAAAGTGGACAACCTCTTATACCTGTGGCTGCAATGGTTGTTTCATCTCCTGAGTCTAACCCCAAATCTTTTTGAATAGCTGCAGCAGTCTTCTTCTTCTTGCCCTCAAACTTCTTAGATCTCAACTCTGGATGCAGAATCCAATAGTGCTCATCATCATGCCCATCCTTTTTACAGTGAGTGCATGAAGCCTTTCTTTTCTATAAAGTGTTAGCCTTCCTTTCTTTCCATTTCTACTTTCATTTATCCTTATTATTACTTGTAGTGGGTTGGGATGATTGCCCAACTTCTGGACTTCGATTCTTTCCTCTAGCCTCTAGATGAGTAACTTGTACATATACCTCATCTATACTAGTGGGATTAAACATGAGGATAGTGTGCCTCATGTAGCTGTGTAGACCACCAATGTACTTCAACAGAGTCTCAGGTGAGTCTAATTAGATTCCTAGAATCAACGCTCTCTTTCTAAATTCTTGTCTATACCCTTGCACACTTTTCCCTTTCAAATGTTGAAAAGTTTGCCAACTAATCATGGCTTGCTGCATGTAGGCCAACGGATAGAACTATTTTTTGATTGCAAAAAAAAATTCACTCCAGACAGAGATAGTCTTACCATGTCTTTACATGTCAGCTTGGGTCCTGCCTTCCCACCAAACCAAGGCAGTGCCTCCAAGACGTAGGCTTTCCAGCTGAATCCTGCTCTTATCTAAATCGATATTCTGCACTCTGAAATAAAAATCAATTTATCTAATCCAATTTCCTAGCTTTTCTGCATTCATCTCTCCATCATATATAGGTAGATCAAATTTAACATCTAGTTTGATCAAAGAGGTTTTATTTTTATGGCTATCAAGAGGTGTGAGAAAGCTTTCTATTTGCCTTTGCCTTTTGAGTGGTCATTGCAATGTGACTCATCTTCTCCTTTGTCTTGTTTGGAGCTAGATGAATCTTCATCCTTATGTTTTCTAAAGTCCCTATACATATCTTCTACCATGGACTTTATGGCTAGGAAAATATCTATGAATTGAGGGTCTGGCCCCATAGAACCTTCCTTTGACATTGTCTTCCAAGGATAGACTCTCCCAATTTCAGAATTAGTTTCAACCAACTCTCTTTCTCCTAATTTGAGCTTTGATCTAGTTAGCATTCAACAGCTAGACCAACACAAGCTTATCTAACCTTAACATCCTAAAGCTCTGACACCACTTGATCTGAAATTCACTATTGAGTGATCTAAGTTAATTAATTAATAAATGAATGTATTATAGACTCATTTGCTGGTGTGTGTCTATGTTATTTTAGGCAACGAATCGATCAGATTGCAAAATACATAGCCACTAGAAGAATGGAAAAATAGTAACATAAACATAGTAAGAACATACAAGAACACAACAGATTTAATAAGGAGTTCACCCTATTCTCCGGGGCTATGTCTCCGGTCCAGCTTTCAGTGGCGCCCTTCTTTTATTATGTCTTTAAAGCAGAGATTTACAATGAGGAGCTCAATTTGAGTTTCCTGAAACAAATAATGCTTGGTAGGGTGGTTATTGGATTCCCCAAGCCACTAGAGTGCACAGACTCTTTTCCCTTCCAAGTCTTGACCTCTTTGGTCTTTAATAGAGTGCTCACCTGAGAATTTTTAGCAGTCACTGAACATCATGACAGTTGGTTTTATGAGAAAGGAGCCTCTAAATTCCACCAAATTGCATGAACACCCAGAAGTGGTAGCACTCTTTACCAGGGACAATTGGATGCCTTTCTTTGAGAAATTTCATGGGTATGATGAGGAAATTACAGAGGAATTTTTATTGTCTTTAAGACCCAATAAAAAAACCCATGCTACAGTTAGTTTGAGGGGTCTAACCATAGAACTTACACCAGAATTAATTAGCAGAATTACAAGTCTTCCACTTGGGCTTACCTTGAGCAAAGAAGAAAAACCACTAGGACACGTTGCTAAAAAGACCTTTCTCCAGCCCAATGAACATCCAATGGAGGATAAGAATGGGATCAGAAGGACAAGTATACCTTATCCATGGGGTGAGGTCAGCTACCAGATCATGAAATATATCTCCTGTTAAGCAAGATACAATATAGTCTATGGTTATTATTTCTGATTGTTACATAAACTAAGATATGGAATGAACCTACCTGCATCTATGAAACTCAGTCTTCCATATTTTATACTCCAATCAATGATAGAGTGTAGCACCAAATTAAATGCAAGGGTTATAGACTAATTGGCTCACCATGGGCTCATTAAATTGCTGGTGGAGGATGCCCTACATACATAGACAATCCCTATAGCCTAAGAGATTTTCAAGAACATGACTAAAGAAGATGACATAAAAACTCTCACTGGTGACCTTAATCCATCTGACAGTGAAGAGGAGGAGTAGAAAGAGGAACTTGAGAAAGAAATCCATGAGAAACCATAGAAATATTCAATTGGAAGAAGAAAAAGAGGAAAAATAGAGGGGAGAGGAGAAACCTCACACAACCATAGTTGGACCTAAAGAAGAGAAGAAAACATCATCAAAAGCAGAAAAAGGGAAGATCACAACAAAGAAAATGAAAAGGATAAGAACTAAAAAGAAGAAGCCCAAGAGAGCTCAGAAAAAGGCTGCCATACCAAAGGTAGAAACTCAGCAAGTAGAGGGGAAAACAACACCAGAGGTAGTAGAAACAAAATCAGAGACAACAGATATAGTCAAAACAGAGGTAGAAGAAGAAGGAAAACAACAAGAAAAAGTGTCTCCTGAGACACTAGCAAGGGAAGCAGTAGCTGTTCTTGTTACACTTAGTACTCCAGCTAAGCAAAAAGGGAAAAGAAAAATATAGCCATCTATGTACTTCAAAGCTAGAAAAAGCACCAGAATCAAGATGGGGAAGCCTCAGCCACCTTCGAAATAACCCATCATCATTGAGGATGCACCTACTATAACAAAGGAGGAATCTCCCTCCAAACGCTCCACCACTTATGAGAGAGGAAGTCCTAACACCTCTACCTAGAATGAAAGGATCAAATTAATGGACTCTAAAGTAGTCCTACAGGAGGCACAGACCTCTCTATAGGAGACATTAGCAAAGCTCAAAGAAACTGAAAAACCTGAAAAGAAGGTAGAAGAACAAACCTAAGAGGAAGATAAGGAAAAAGAAATACCAGAGCCTTGACCTTAGCCTAACTTAGGCTCCTACTACAACCTTCTCGAAGGTGGGAAGATCATCCTACAAAAATTTGTAGTGCCTCCTTTCTTCGAGCTGGAAAAGGAAAGAGTCGAGACCCATACATGGATGTAGATTGCGAAATCAAAAGGGGTAGAAAACATTGGGCACATGGAGAATAGGTTGAGAGAGATGGGCAAAGAATTTAGCATGGTTAGGCATACAAAAAGCATTAGAAGAGCTCAATTACAAGAAGAAAATGAAATTTTGAAATAGCAGCTGCAAGAAAGGGAACCTCAAGGAGGAAATGAGCTATCAATCTTAAAAGGACATCAACAGATAGAGGAACCCCTAGCAAATAGTGAGGTAGCAAATAGATAGAAACAAGAAGAGGAACCCCAGGCAGACAATGAGACTTTGATGAAACAAAAACAGGAAATAGAATCCCAGGCAAAAAATGAAGTATTGATTTTGAAATGGCAATTGTAGGAAAAGGAAGCCCAGTTAGCCTGCATGGATAGTTGGGCAATGCAGGGATTATAATGTAGGTAGCCAGCCAAATCATATGCTCTGTACGTCAAAGATCAAGGGCTCTAATTTCAGATTAAAACACTAGCCCAGAGAGGCACAATACGTTTTAAGGATTATGGCCAATTTATGCATTTCTGTGACCACTGTTCAACTGAGGATAAAGCGAAGCGAGGATAATTTTACCTGCACAACATGGCACTTACTGACATGAATTTATGGGATCCAAATGTTGCATTGGAAGATTTGCAGCTAATGGTTATGGCTTCTTAGATGAGCCATGAGGAGAAGAGGGTAGTGGAAATCCAGAAAATGATGACAAAAGAGATGAGTGAGCCCCTGATGATTAGAGATGAAACAGCAGAACCCTCGGCTCTCATCTATTCCCACCAACACCTTGCAGCCAATCCTCAAGTTGTCCCTGACTATGTTGAGAATCAAGCGCAAGCTATTGCTCATTTCGAGGATATGGAAAGATTGTTTGGTGATGACTGCATTCATGTCTGCATGAGAAGGTGGAATAAATTGCCACATAGCCTAAGGATCAGGGAGTATCACTCCCCAAACAGGATGAGGGAAGCCATGAGGAGAGTGCCCCTATATAAGCAGTCAATGCAAAGATTGAAGGCAAACTGGATTGGCCTTAAATTCGGTCCTCCATTGTTGTTATGACTGTTGGAAGTGGTAAAGGAGGAGGAAGAATAGAAACAATGGGAAGAAGTGGATAGGAAACCAGGTTTTCATGATAAAGAGGAAGACATCACATCAGAGGCTTGGGATGTCAGGGAATCTATTTGAGCCATTAAGGATGAAGAGTTCGATTATTTCCTCAGAGGATGAGCAACCCATTCAGCAAGGGGTGATGATGATCCTCATAAATGGGTAATTATATGGGTTCATCAACCTCTTATTTCGACTTAATACACCATTCTCACTAGTTTTTTGCATGTTTTTGAATATATTTATGCTAATAGAGTGAATTGAGTTAGTCACTTTGCCATGTAGTCTAATGAATGTTTTATGCAGATTGTTTGGACAAATTTGGACAAAGTCAAGGAATTTATGAGAAAATGGTAGCCAAAACTCAAGGAAAATAGGGAAGATGATTTGTAGGGGGGTGTCTTCTTCATTTATGACCCCTTCGCTTGAATCCTCCATCAGCAACTCGGAGCACAGAGGTCCACATTGATGATTCCAAGGGGTAGCCAAGGAAGTAAAGTAGGACTCTTGTTCATCTTTAGTTCTAGGAAGCCAAGTTCCTTGATTTTAGGAGGATTGTGGAGGTCTGCATTTGTATAAATAAGGTGGCTTAGAGCCTCAGTAGGTTAGCCAGTTATTATTATATTTTCACACTTTTGTCCAGCATTATGTTTAGCTTATTTTCGAGTTCCTTTTTTAGAACAATTTATGTATTGTAATTGCTATTTTTGATAAGAAAGATGAAATAGTTTTTAAGACAACACTAATTTCCTTTAGAGGGCTGAAGCTCTTGGTTTAGGGCCCAACTCAAGTTTCCCAACACCTCTTACTGTGTACTTATATGTTTTTGCTTCAATTCATGAGTTAATTTCTGTTACATAGATTCATTTCACTTTGTTAGATTAGGTTGTTTTTTATGGTTTGCATAGATGTTTTGTGTTTCAGTTGCTTAAGTAGGTTACTACAGTGACTGAATAAGATTCAAGAAGGCCAACAGCAAGCCCTAATCTCCTCTCTCCCTTCATGTGACTACGATTTGAGGTCAAGGCACTACTGCTGCCACCAAAAACACAGTTTTTTCTCTTCCATGCAACTGCTAGTGTGATAACTTGATTTAGGAAAGTTGATATTAGTTTAGATTCAGTTGCTTAGATAATTTCCTATTATTTTCCCATAGATATCTCTGCATGCATTACTATTCGTCGGTTATTGATCAAGATTTTCTGTTTGTAGGTCACAAATTATGTCAAGCTAGATAAAGTTTTGTTTTCATGGTATAGTTAGTTCTTCCTTTGGTCAATTTTGATAAATAAATTTCTAGATCTCTTGCAATACATCTCAGCTCACCATACACCCATAGAACATCCAGCACCATCCCCCCTCTCAGAAATTTCCCATCTCATTTGCAATGTTTCGCCAATCTGCCCTAATTTCTGCGTTTTTTCCATAAAGTTGCTTTCTTTCCATTTGAACACATCCAACCATCATGTTTGTTGTTGCTCTTCCTTGACAAGATCTAAACACCTCAACACCTTCATATAGCCTCTATTTCCCCTTTCCTATCATTTTTCCACCTTCAAAACTCCAAAAATAGTTCTCGGCCTCCTCCTATAGATCCTCCTATAGATCCCCTGTAGCCTCATGTAGAATTTCCTATGAGTGATTTTTCGAAGTCTGATCGCTATGGAAGTATCTATAAGGGTACTAGGGACTTCTTAGGACGTCTCCACACCTTCCTCTACCTCTACAACAACCAACGCCATCTTCCTTTGCCACCAAACCTCTGCACAATCACAACCAGATAAATCACAAGCATAATAATTTCACATAAAAACACTCAAAAGCACAAAAAGATTTTTTCTTCTCATTTATTTTCAAAAGTAACTTGAATAAATGAAATTTAACTTTTCAATAGTCAATGGCATTCATTTCTTTTGTTTTCATCTCTTTTCTTGCAAAAGTAGGGTTAATAGGTAAATTCGGGTTTGTTAGGGTTTGCATTACATTTCAGTTCTTCTTCTCTTTCTGCAAACATATTAGCCCCTGTAGAGTTAGTTTTCTTTCATCATAGTAAAAGATTCTTTTGATAACTCATAGAAGTTGGCTTAAACTCCTAGCAAACTTGCACCAGGTGATTAAGTGACAGCCTCCAGTAAGAGATAGTACTTGTGCATACATCACCATTGCTTCCAAGTTTGTTACGAACTACCGGGTTGATAAAAGTAAAGTAGGAAGCCCTAGGAGTTGCAGCATTATTGATGTAGTACTAGTCATCACCATACTTCTCAAGTGGATTAAGTATGGGAAGGAGCGACGGAATCGATACAAGGGAGACGAGAGGAAAGAAGAACTACAGGTAGACCTTCTATCTTCTCATCTTATCTATTGCTTATAGGAAAATTCTAAAACACTTTAAACTATTGTTCTAGATATAGCTACTTATCTAGGGAATTAGTATTTATCCATAGATGCTAAATTCTCCAAAATAATGATTTCAATGTGTTTGGCATTTAATTTTCTTTGGCTTTGAAGTTTTAGACTCTTAAAACTCTACTGCATTTGTTCAAGCTGTGATTTAACCTATTCATGTTTATTCAAATTTTCTCTTGTGAGTTAATCCTCCAGCTTCCTTATTCTTTCCTCCTTTTCTCTGATCAAATTTCTCACTTCTTCTTCTTTTGCAATTGTTTCAGAAGCATAAGCTCCTCCAAACTACGATAACTTGGTCAAGTTTTCAGATGGATCTATCGGTGTATCTTTACAGACAAAGTCCATTGGCTCGTTGCTTGGCAAGATAATAGCAGTTTGGTAAATATTTCTCTTTTTCTTTGTCTCTTCATGACTTCTCGATGTTTGGGACCATAGAAAATATCTAAATGAGGAATTTCCTCTTCTTTCTAAACAATTTCTGAAGAAGGAAAAGCATGAATAACTTTGATTTCTTCTAAAGTGGTGAGAGGAGTTTCCATAGATTTCTCTAAAGGCTTTAGCGTTTCAAGAAAATTTTGTGTTTGATTCATACCTGCTTGTGTTTCATTGATTATCTCTTCAAATATCCCCATTATTTCTACATTTTATCATGATCAAGTCCCGTCTTAGTGTTCTTTTTGTTGGAAGGTTCTTCCACCCTTTTCTTTGTAGCAGACTCAGGTGGTTTAGCATATTTGGATGCTTTCTTTGCATCTTTTCCTGTGACATTAGTAGAAACCCTTTCCTCCTAAGATTCTTGCAGGACTATTTGAAATAGATTTAAAGGCACTTGCATTAACCTTTGATTTATGTACTCCTTGAACTGTGCTAATTCAGTTGGATTCAGTATGATGGAAGATAAACTCTGTACCTATGAAAATTGTTTAGCTACCTTAATAAGATCATCAAAATGATCATCCTCATGAATAAACGCCTTGACTTTAACTGACGAGGAAAAATTATACACGACCTGATTAGGGTCATACTGCCTTTGATGAAAATCAACAAGATTTAAGCTGTAAAGGTGTTTGAGTTCAATACGTGCATGCTTGAAGTCCTGTAAACAATAAACACCACATCAAAGTGGAAAAGTGGGATAGAGAGATCTTTTGGACTCTTTGAGAGACTTGGTTACACCCTTGCTAACTGTCTGGTATGAATTTCCCTGGCTAATAATTTACGAGGGACATACCATGAAAGTACATGTGGTGGAGTGCCCTTCCAAAAACTCTAATATATGTGAATAACTCATCTCCAAACCATCTCTCCACAGGTTGAATATCAACCTTGGCTTCTTCTGATAACCTTGGGGATTTCTTTTCAAAGACATCCTCGTGAATAGGGATCATACCCCCCCTAACAAATCTGATAGAAACATTCAATTAGACAAGAATTCCAAAGCGCTTTATGATATACATAAACTTATGTTGGATCCTGAGGCATCCACTTCCATTCCCTTATCAGAAAGGGAAATATGAAACACACAACATCCATGATGTAGGCACACATAAATATTGGAGGAACAGTTCGTGTAGTGAAAAAATGGTTCTTCCTATATTCTATGACATGGTGGGCTAAATTATTTAACAATATTGTGGCTCAATCCATTATTATAGAATTAGAAGCACCATCAATGAGAGGCACCTATTCAATTGAAAACCTGATAGCATCTGTGATCTGAATTTGAAACTACTTGAAAAAGGTTTGCAAGGTATTCAATTCAGTATTAAACATGTTTAAAATATTCCCATGTCTTGTAGTAAAGAAACAAATGAAGTTTTCAGCTGTTCATGATCCATTCAATCATAGTAGAAATATTTCCTTTTACTGTTTAACACATTAAAGCAAATTTGTTCTGCAAAATAAATCAACCACACATGCAAAAGAAGTTGATGAAGCATTTCACCGCTCCTGGGCTACGTTTGTTGTGTCCAGGGCTCCCAAATGGGTCAGCCTTCGTTTTGATTAAATGCTCAAAATGAAATTACAGCTGAATAGAAGTCTCTACAGGTGAAATAGACTGTAAAATCGGATTCATAACACATGAGTCCTTCAGGATTGACTACTGGTTCACCTCCAATGGATACCTGCAACCTGAAACAATTCTCTCAATACTGGGCCCTCGAGGCTCCTAGAACTTTCACGGCTCCAAAACCTATGCAAATGACCTCTGATGGCTAAACGACCTATGCCAATGGCTTCAACACGTCCAAAATACCCAATATCAAAAAACAATTCGTCCAAAACCGCCTTTCCTAGCCAAAGTTATGGCCATTTAATGAAAACTTCCAGTTTCCCCTAAAAGGACTCCAGCTAACTTTAGTGGAGCTCCGCCAAATCTGGACTCCTGCCAAATTTGGTGCCACCGCAAAAAGTCCTGCCAATCACGCCTTAACCGCCAGCTGAATTGTTGCATGTGACCACGTTGCAGTTAGCATCAGATTTCGTGCTGGCCGTTTGGTTTACCCACGGTTTCAGGCACACGGTCATATGAATGGGAGAGTTGGCCCTTGGGGGCTGGCTCCCCAAATTTCCCGCCTATGCAAAATTTAAATTCAAAACATTCTAACTCCACCCATTGAACAGAACATATATTCGTGGTGCGTTGGTAAAGCTTGGGCTTCGTGTAGTATAGGTTGTGGGTTCAAACAACGAATTACCACCAAAGATTTTGAAAATGTATGTGCCTTTGCTCATGTCACCCTGGGCCACGTGGCGGCCTCTGGGCCTACCACGTGGAAACTTCTGATTGGCTGAACAGAAGATATATTCTAAAGAATATTCTAAAGAATATTCTATGGAATATTCTACAGAATATTCTTTTTTTAATCTTTTTTGAAAATTCAAAAATTAAGGGTCATTCGGCAATGTTGTTTTTGCCATAACTTTCACATACGGCGACCATTTTTCGAACCGTTTGCGGTGCCAGAATTGGGACGATGAGCTCTATCTAGTTGTTTATGTTCAAGCCAATTTTGAGCACTTTCAATTTTGAGCATTTATCGACACTTGGGACATGAGCCCCTGATCACGCCTCCCCATTGGGAAGATTTTGGACCCCAAAAGCCTTCAAATACCTGTTAAAGAGGTGAGGGTACAGTGCCCTCACTCTGTCCACCTCCATCCACTTTGCCTTGTTCGGTTTGCTGCCTTTGAGACCAACCCGAACATAATCTACATTGCCTCTCCTTGAAGTGAGTGTCCTTTTGTCAAGGATTATATCTTCTTTCAGCTCATCTAAATATTTTGGCAAGAAATCTTCTATAGATGGCAGCTGAACAACGCTTTTATGATCAGTGATCAGAGGAGGTTCATAGAAACGTAAGTTCTCCACATTAACAACAGAATACATTTGCATGTAGGAAGGCAAATCTAATTTAAAAGCATTATTTCCAAATTTCTTGAGGATTTTGAATGGACCATAACGAATAGGCTTCAGATTTTTACCTTCTCCTTGCATCCTTTCCTTACTGATGTACAGCCATACCTCATCCCTTTCTTGAAACTTGTGATCGACTCTATGCTTGTCGTGTCTTTCCTTGTACTTGCCTTGACTTTTCTCAATGGCGACATCTTTCTCAAGAATGAAATCAAGAGGCGATTTTGGCAAGTAGCCAAAACAAGCTTCAAACGGTGAGGTGTTTGTGGAAGAGTGTTTGGAATGGTTGTAAGCATGTTGTATGTAGTGCAAATGTTCATCCTAAAGCTTGGGATGCTTGCTGCAATATCCTCTCAAGAGGTGCACAATGGTTATGTTCACAACTTCAGTTTGTCCATATGTTTGCAGATGGAAAGCAGTACTCTTCTTCAAGTTTGTGTCCATCATCTCCCATAGGTTGGACCAAAAATTCCCCACAAATTTGGAATCCCTGTCACTAATAATGGAAGTAGGCAATCCAAAGTGAATCCATACATGATGAGAAAAGAATTCAGAAGTTTGTTCAGCAATTATAGTTTTCTTACAAGTCATAAGTATACACATTTTGATGAAACGATCAACTACTACATATAAATAATCATGCTACTTTCTAGATTTTGGCAAACCTCCTACAAAATCCATAGAGATTCTCTCCCATGGTCTAGAAGGTACCGGCAAAGGAGTATACAAGCCAAGATTCCTATTACTAGGCTTGCTGGTAGCACATAATGAACAACCTCTTATGAACCTTGAAACAGAATATACCATTCGAGGCCAATAGCAACACCTCTGTAGATGTGCAACTGTTTTGCTTACACCAAAATGCCCAGCAATAAGAGAAGAATGAGCTTCTCGTATGACATTTATTCTCTCCCCCTGTGGTATACACAACTTTCCCAAATGAAACAGCAAACTGTTATGCATGTGATAGTCATTTTCCTCTACATGATTCCCTTTACTCAAGCTAGCATACACATCTTTAAAGTCATCATCAGATGCATACTGTTCTATGTAACTATCATGTACAATGGAATCATTCTTAAGTAAAGTAACAGCACCAATAATAGGCCTTGAAAGCATATCAGCAACTTTATTCAGAGTACCTTTCTTGTGCCTTATTACCAAATGGAACTGTTGCAAGAAGCCCATCCATCTGAAGTGTCGTGAGTATTGTAACTTGCTTTGTGATTGCAAATACTCTAAGGGTTGATGGTCGGTATGTATAATAGTTTCTTTGCCCATCAAACAGTGTTTCCACTTTTTGACGCTTTGTACCAATGCATACAACTCCTTATCATAGGTAGGATAATTTACAACAACACCATTAAAAGTTTCAGAATGGAAAGCAATAGGCTTACCATGCTGTAGAAGAACTACACCCATGGTATAATCACTAGCATCAGTTTGTATCTCAAATGGCTGTCTCAAATCCGGTAATGCAAGGACTGGAGCTGAACTAATCTTCTCTTTCAAAGATTCGAAAGCTTTTTGTTGCTTGCCTCCCCATTGGAAAGCATGCTTCACACTTGTCACTGCATGCATAGGAGTTGCTATAGAAGAGAAGTTAGAGATGAACTTCCTCCAATATTGAGCTGCACCCAAAAAACTTCTTATCTCTGTTATGGATTTGGGAGTAGGCCACTTCACAGTAGCCTCAATCTTAGCAGGATCAATCCTCAAAGCGCCTCCTCCTACTATGTGTCCCAAATAAACCAAAGAAGTCTTTCCAAATTCACACTTTGACATTTTAAGAAATAATTGATTCTTCTTCAATACATCAAGTACTTTCCTAACATGCATGACATGATCTTCTCTAGACTTGTTGAAGATTAAGATGTCATCTAAGTAGACAATAATGTAATCATCAAGAAAAGGACGCAAGACATCATTCATTACCCGCATGAAAGTTGCAGGTGCATTGCACAAACCAAACGGCATCACAAGCCATTCAAAGAGTCCTTGTTTGGTTTTAAACGTTGTCCACCAAATGTCACTTTCTTCAATTCTTACTTGATGATATCCACTGCGCAAGTCTAACTTAGTGAAATATTGAGCATCTTTCAGCTCGTCTAACGAATCATCTATCCTTGGGAGTGGGTAACGATTCTTTACTGTTATCTTATTCAAGGCCCTGAAATCAACACACATACGCCAAGTGCCATCTTTCTTTGGAATCAGTACAATCGGTGACCCACATGGCGAAGTACTTGGCCTTATGAAACCCTTGTCCAACAAGTCCTTGATTTGCTTTTTTATCTTATCATTCTCCATAATAGACATGCGGTACATGCCTATGTTTGGAAGAGGACAATCTGGATGCAAATGGATCTCATGCTGAATCTCCCTCTTAGGAGGCAAACCTGTTGGCTCCTGAAACATCTCATGATATATATCAACTACATCATATAGATCTGATTTAAGTTTTGGATCACAATTGTCAAATGACTCATGATTCACATCAACCTTGGGCTTAATCATTAGAAGAACAAAATTCTTACTTGAATTGACCAGCCTTTTGACCTGTCCTGCATTCACCATCGCTATATTTGTCTTCTTGCGATGAGCTCTAACAATGAACTCCTTGCCATCTTTGAAAAGATGATATTTGTTTTCATGGCAATGGAAGATAGCTTTCCTGTCAAACAAGTAAGGACTTCCCAAAACAATTCCTGCTATATCAAAAGGTACCACATCAAGTTCAACTGTTTCAATAAAATGTGCAGTAATTGCAAAGCGCAATGTGCACTTTCTTGAAACTTGTAAATTTGCATCCTTGCAAATCCGTCCAAGTGGATATGGCTTCGGATGTGGAATGGTCTCAAGTTTACGCTGCTTGACCAAGTCTTCTGATATAAGGTTTGCTTGTGACCCACTATCAAAAAGTGTGTCAATCTTAGTATGTTTTGAAATCACCCTCACATGAAACA
>APFE031247054.1:11213-25854 GCA_000404065.3 Pinus taeda | reverse complement strand
TTTAGAACAGTGTTTACAGATCACTTTCTCACTCTCCTGTTTGACAGATGCATTCTTTTTGCCCTTTCCCTTGGAGGTTTTCTCTTTGTTTTTCCCCTTGGGGGGCTTGTTTCTACCCTCTTCAAAAGTGTTTTTTCCCCTTGCCTCTAAATGGCTAGCTTGGACACAAACCTCATCCAACCTAGTAGGGTTAAACATCAAGATGGTGTGTCTAAGTTAGCTATGCAAGCCACCAATATATTTCAGCAAGGTGTCTTGGGTCTGTAAATCTACCCCTAACAAGAGAGCTCTTCTCCTGAATTCTTGGGTGTAGTCTTGGACACTCTGACCCTTAAGTTGTCTGAAATTTTGCCAGTTCATAATGGCTTTCTGCATGTGAGAAAGAGGATAAAATTGTTTTTTAGTGGCTAACAGAAAGTCAATCCATGTTCAGGTAACCTTACCAAATTTCTTGATCTCCTCTTTGGTTTTGGCCTCCCACTAGACCGATGCTGCTCCATCCATTCTCAAAGAAGCTAACTGAATCTTTGTGGCATCATCATGCATATTCTGGATCCTCAAGTAAACTTCCAACTGCCTAATCCAATTGTCAAGCTTTTCTGCATTCACTTCACCATTAAACATAGGTAATTCGAATTTTACATCAAGATTCAAAAAAGGACTTTTTCCAGAGGATCTATGCTTATGCACAGAAGAAGAAGACGAGGATGAAGAGGAAGGAGGTGACGATGGGGGTGGTAGATCACCATTACCTCCATGTCCTTTCTTAGAATGATCATCATCCTTCTTATCTCTTGAAGAGCCCTCTCCTTCATGTGGATGTTTGGACCCTTCTCCAGCCAATTTCTCATTTCTTTCTTGGTACAATATCCTCACCATTTCAGTGAGGTCCAAGAAAGCCTTTCTGAAGACTCTTTCTTCTTCTTTTGGATCCATGTCTGCAGGAATTTCCCCTTCTGTTCAGACATTCTTGAAGCTTCTGCTGAGACTCTTGAGGGTGAAATTGAAGGTGGAGGTGATGGCTCTCTGGCCTTCCTTGACTGAGGATTCTCTCATTCTCTAGTCAATTGTCCTTGCCCTCTTTTAAGTTTCAACCTGGTAAGCATCAATACTTGCAAGACAGTTAGAAGATCTTTGCACAAAAACAATCAAAAGACAACTACACCAGAGATTGACTGAAAGAGCGTTTACCTACTTTGCAATTGTATAACAAGAGCATTTTGAAGGCTTCCTGACTCATTTCAAGCTCTCTCTTTAGCTTATTTGATTGCTTTTGATACAAAGAAACAACAACGTAGCTCTGATACCAACTTGATCTGAATTTGAAACTACTTTTAAATGGTTTGCAAGGTATTCAATTCAGTAATAAACATGTTTAAAAGATGCCCATGTATTGTAGTAAAGAAACAAATGAAATTTTCAGTTGTTCATGATCCATTTAAGCATAGCAGAATTATTTCCTTTTACTGTTTAACACATTAAAACGAATTTTTTCTACAAAATAAATCAACCACAGATGCAAAATAAGTTGATGAAGCAGTTCACCCCTCCTGGGCTACGTCTGTTGGGTCCAAGGCTCCCAAATGGGCCTATCCTCGTTTTAATTAAATGCTCAAAATGAATATACAGCTGAATAGAAGTTTCTACATGTGGAATAGACTGTAAAAATGGATTCAAAACACTTGAATCCTTTAGGATTGACTGTTGGTTCACCTCCAATGGATACCTGCAACCCTATATAGTTTTCACAATACTGGGCCCTAGTGGCTCCTAGAACTTCCACGGCTCCAAAACCTCTGCAACTGACCTCAGAATGTTGTAATACCTATGCCAATGGCTTCATAAGGTCGAAAATACCCAAAATCAAAAACAAAATCATCCAAAACCGCCTTTCCTAGCCAAAGTTATGGCTATTTATTCCCAACTGCCAGTTTCCCCTATAAAAACTCCAGCTAACTGTAGTTAGTGTCCAGCTAACCTCGACATTTTGGAAATTCCGCCAATTTTGGAGCGCTCCTCTAGTTCCGCCGCTAAACTTCCGGTTACGATTGGCTTTAACTATAGTTACATTTATGGTGCATGTGAACGGTGATTGATTGGACCAGCGATTTAGGGATAAAGCCCACGGTTCAAGGGCGAAGGTCGCATGAAATGGGGGCTGGCCGTTAGGGGCTGGCCCCCTTAGGGCCCCTCCCAAACCAAATTTAAAATTCTTATATAGTTTTCTCCGCCCATATAACAAGGAGCGCCTCCATAGCCTAATGGTAAGGCGTGGGAATGATAGAACACAGGTCGTGTGTTCAAACCACAATTCGACCAAATTTTTAAAAGAAACGCACATACCCTTGCTTACATCACCTTGGGCCACGTGGCGGATTTTGAGCTTGCCACATGGCAGCTTTTTATTGGTCTTCCAAAAGAAATATTCCATGGTATATTCTAAGGAATATTCTATGGAATATTCTTTTTTTAATTTTTTTTTGAAAATTCAAAAATTAAGAGTTATTGGGCAATTTTGTTTTTGACATAACTTTCACATACGGAAACCGTTTTTCGAACCGTTTGTGGCGCCAGAATCAGGAGGATGAGCTCTATCCAGTCGTTTAGGTTCGAGCTAGTTCTAAGCACTTTCATTTTTGAGCATTTTACGACACTTGGGACACGAGCCCCTGATCATGGATTCTTTGAAATATTGATTGCACTTGTATTATCACATGAATGAAGATGGGTGGAGTACATCTAATCTGAATGTATTGCAATGTTTACATCATCCAAAGGAGTTGTGTGCAACAAGATGTAGTAGCCACATATTCTTCTTTAGCTGTAGATAATGCAATTGAACTTTGTTTCTTGTTGAACCAAGACATTAATCTGGAACCCATATAGAATGCACCACCACTAGTGTTTTTTCTATCATCCACGCTTCCTACCCAATCTGCATCTATGTATGCATGAAATGTAAGACCTGTGTCCCTAGGATACCATAAGCCAAAATTCTAAGTTCCTTGAAGATATTTGAAGATCCTTTTGACTGCCTGCAGGTGTGTTTCCTTTGGATTTGCTTGGAATCTTCCAACTATTCCCACTGCATGCATGATTTCTGGTCAGGTACCTGTTAGATAGATTAGATTACCAATCATGGATCTGTAGGTTGGTTGATATATTGTTGTTGATTCATCATTTGCGTTGAGGCTGCATCCTATTACCATAGGGGTACATACTGGTTTAGAATCTTCCATGCCATATTTCTTCAAGATTTGCTTGAGGTACTTGGTTTGTGATAAAAAAATACCATCTTTATTTTGTTGAACTTGTAAGCCAAGAAAATATTTGAGCTCACCAAGAAGGGACATTTCAAATTCTTTTTGCATTACCAAGGCAAAGTTTTGACTCATGGTTTCTTCATTGCTACCAAAAATGATATCATCAAAATACACAACAAGTATTAGCAATTTATCATTGTCCATTTTTACATATAGATTGATATCAGTTGATCCTTTTGAAAAACCTTGTTGATGAACGTATTTGTCAAAACGATAATACCAGGCCCTTGGAGCTTGTTTTAGACCATAGAGAGTCTTTCTAAGTCTACATACAAGTTTTGGATCATTTCCAAGGATGAATCTGTCTGGTTGCTCAATATACACTTCTTCTTCTAAGCCTCCATTAAGAAAGGCAGATTTCACATCCATTTGATATACTTTGAACTTCAGAAAAGTAGAAAGAGCAAGAAACATTCTTATGGCTTCAAGTCTAGCAACAAGTGCAAAAGTTTCTTCAAAGTCTATACCTTCTTGTTGAACATACCCTTTACAAACAAGTCTGGCCCTATTTCTAATAACTTCTCCATTTTGATTCAGCTTGTTTTTTAATATCCATTTGGTTCCTATGACATTCTTATCATTAGGTCTAGGAACCAATTCCCAAGTATTATTCTTTTCAATCTGCTCAAGTTCTTCATTCATGGCCTTGGCCCAACATTCATCTTTGCATGATTCATTTACATTTTGCGGTTCAATTGAGGAAAGCAATGCTAGATAGCTTGAAGCTTCTGTAATAGTTCTTCTTGTCTGGACTCTTGCCTCTTTCTACTCCAAAATTTGAGTATCTGGATGATTCTTCTGAACATACCTGGATGGAGTCTTTTCTTCTACTCTTATATGTTCTTCTGGTGCCTCATTGATTTCTTCTTCAGAATTTGTCTAATTTGATGTGGAAGGATAGTCCTCATCTTCTTCATAATCTTCGGTTTTTACTTGATTTGGATTTTTTCCTTCTTCATCAACCACAACATCAATATTTTCAACAATTTTCCCAAGTCTTTTATTATAACACTTGTATCTTTTACTTCAGGAAGAGTAACCAAGGAGAATGCCTTCATCTACTCTAGGTTCAAACTTGCCAAGTTTTTCATTAGTCCTTTTGATGTAACATTTGCTTCCAAAAACTTTGAAGTATTTAATAGTAGGAGTCTTACCATATCAAAGTTCATGTGGATTTTGAGTGTTGTTTACCCAAAGGTTCATTTGGTTGAAAATAGTGACGACAGGAAATGCAGCTTCTCCCTAGAAGGTTGCAGGAGTTCCAGACTCATCTAGCATAGCACGAGCCATTTGTTGAACAGTTTTGTTCATCCTTTCTACCACTCCATTTTGCTAAGGAGTTCTTGCTGTAGAGAATTCCCTTCTTATTCCATGTTCTTCACAGAAGCCGAAGAATTCATCCGAGGTAAATTCCCCTCCTCGATCAGACCTGAGGCATTTGATTTTGCGATCTGATTCATTTTCAACCAAGGCTTTGAAGGCTTTGAATTTTTCGAAAGCTTCGTCTTTATGCTTTAGAAGTCCTATCCAACACATTCTATAAAAGTTGTCAATGAACAATATAAAGTATTCTTCTCCACGAGGTGACTTTTTTCTAGATGGACCACATAGATCAGTGTGAACAAGTTTAAGAGGCTTACTAGTTGATCCTTCCTTCTCAGGGAAATGTACTCTGGTTTGCTTACCAAATTGACATGATTTGCATATTGTGTTCTAGAATATTGATATCTGGAAGATCACGAACAACCTTGTATCTACATGCTTTTCTTATTTGAGGGAAGCTAGATGCCCCAATCTTCTATGCCATAGCCAGTGTTCATCATTTTTGCTTAAGTAGCACTGTTGTTGTCCCCCCTTGAGTATGTATAGGTTGTTTGGAGTTCTTACACTTTTGATCATTGTTTCTCCTATATCAAGCTCACAAACAACACATCCATTTAATAGAAATACTACCTCATTTCCTTGATCACACATTTGAATGAAACTCAATAGATTATGCTTTAGACCATCTACATACATAACATTCCCAACTTTAACCTTTTATTTTAAGAGCAGAGCCTTTACCTTTTATGACTGCAGGAGTTTCATTACCAAATGAGACCTTCTTTTCCTTTTTTAAGGCATTATATGGCTGAAGCTTTTCTTTATCACCTGTCATGTGTTTCAAGCATCCACTGTCGATATACCACTGATTTGCTTGTCCTTCTGCATATAAGGCTATTCCACATCTTTCTGTTTGAGATTCTTTCTTTCTCCATGTTTTGGGACCCAATGAAGTTTGCTCCTTCTGAGATGTTTGCCGAAATTTACTCCTGCATTCAGAATCTTCATGACCGAAGTTGTTACAGATAGAGCATTCTATTTCATTTTCAAGAGAAGAAAAGTTATTGTAGGTCCTTTTCATGATCCCAGTGACATTCCTTTGATTTCGTGCTTCTCTAGTCATGATGGTCATGTAAACAACACATTGAGAAACTTTTTGACCAAAGTTATGACATGAAAAACATTGGCCATTAAAGAAATTCCTGCGATTATCAAATCTACTTACCTGATGATTGTAGTTTCCATTGACATTCATTCTTGAAGCAAATTGACACTGATTTACCTATGGTTGGTTATAGCTTTTGTTCATCCTTGAAGTAGATTGAACCTGATTTACCTGATGGTCTGCTTTATGCCTTTGCTGACGATTGTCTATTATCACTCAGGTTGTTCCCCAAAACTTGTTGAGAAAAGGTAATACGGCCGAGGTAACTACTAACCAATCTTTTAGATGCAATTTCTAGCCAAACTGCACCCATAGAGGGCTCTCTCTATATGATTTAACTTTGTTTATTTGAAGTTTATGCTAGTTATGATGTGTAGAGGTTTGTTTTAAATAGGTTTGTTTTAAATGGGTTTGGATGGTGATTTCAAACAAAGGTAGGATGTAGGTCTGATAGAGTTAATTCCATTGGGAAATGGAGTCTATGAGGATGGACTGTTGAGTGTGTTTATGTGATGATAGGAAATACTACAAAGCAAGATAATCAGTTTGGAACAATATTGAAAGCTAATCATTGATGGGATGTATGCCAAGGGATAAAGGGCAGTCAAGAATCCTTTATCCTGGTGGTAGAGGGAAGGTGCTTGAATATTTTCAAGGAGCAGTGAAGAATTCCTTGAAAATGTTTAGAATGAAGGAATTAGTAGAAACAGAAGCATTTAAGAATTTCTATTCATGCTAATTGTGAAGAAAACATAAATAACAGCAGGTATTGAACACAAAGTGTATTTAAACATGTTCTGGGCTATTATTTTTCCCTGATGTTAAGATTATGAAACATATATGAGACTTGCAAACATAGAAAGCACAAAAACACAGTTTAGAATAACTTATTGAGCCAAATAAAGACACAGGAATTTTGTAGCAGAGTCTAGAATCATCACATCCACATTCAGAAGGTCTAGCAGCAATGCATTTCAATGCCCCTTGTATTAATAAATATCTGAGTTACAGTGCAGTTCAATAGGAGAATCACCAACCCCGAATGCATTCCTTAGGGAGGCATTTATAATAAAGAGATTTAAAAAATATCTTGAGGATAATATATGAAACAATAACTCAATTCACCTACTTTGTCAGAAATGAGTGCAAAAATAAAGGCAGGTGTTATTGTGGCTATGCTGGCTGCTTTAATTGATTAGATATTTTAGACCTTTTACCCAAGAATTCGGCTGCTAGTTATGTCCTTGATTTTCCTTCCTCCGTTGTTGTCCTGATTTGTTCACTTGCACTTGATCCATCTTTAATGTGTCTTGATCCTCGCTTGAGATCCTTTCTTGATATCTACCACGTGTCCTACTCCTTTCTTGATATCTGCCACGTGTCCTGCTATTTGACCAGGTGTAAAAAGGCAGCAAGATCCAAATTATTTAGGCAAGACTTTTAGCATCCTCTGCCACCAGCATTCTATGGGTAACTGGGGTCTATGTATCTTTACCAGTATTTCATCAGCCTCAGTATACCTGTAAAAGGTAGGCTTGACTTCAAAAAGATTATTTCTTTCATGTTCTATAAAAAACAATCCTTCCAATTTGTCATACAAGCTCTGTTCGGAAGGAGGTCTGGTGTCCTCTGAACTGCTGGATCATACAGTGATTTGATTTGTTACGTACATGTTTACCCTGTGAGCATACTGTTGATGTGATAACAGTTTTTGATTGCTTGTTAGTAAATTGGGTAAACCTCTTTGTTGCAAATTTGTGAATTTTTCTGTGAAGGCATCAATATCCATTTGCATCTCTTGACACTTCCTTTCCAAAGTCTGTATAAAACCTCTCATGGTTAGCACCTTCCTTATTGTTAAAATGGTGCCTGTCCTGTCAGTTATCTCTAAAGATGCTAACTGTAACTTTGTATTAGTATTCAAAAAATGGATGAGCCTATTAGCCTGCTCAGGCATATTTCCTAATGATGCCCTGGCCCTTTGGATTTCCTCTTGTGCTCTTTCTATTAACTCAATCGGTTCATAGATTGTCTCAATTGACCTCCATTGGTCAGTAATGGACTGGCCAATCTTGGTCCACAAAATCATCTTAATGTCTGCTAGATGTTTTTGTAAGGCAAGATCCTTTTCCAATGATTTCACCTTATTTTCCAGGGTCTTTACTTCTCTAGTCTTTTCTGCTACTGTTATATTTGACTTTTCATAGCTCACCTCCAATTTTGGCTAACTTTTCTTTTGTCTCTTTGAACTCTGCCATTTGAGCCTCTAGCTCTTTCACTACTTTCATCATTTCTTCCATCTTCATGCTGGTCTCTGGCTCTGTTGTTGGTGCTGCTGTAGCATTTGTAGTTGTTGTACCTGTTGTTGATGCTAGGATGGTAGGAGGGATTGTTGTTGTACCTATGGGGGAGCAGTGGCACTTGTTTGAGCTGCTTCAGGTGGCTGGGAGGTGGACTCTCCGTGCTTCTCTTTAATGGCCTTCTCCAATGCTTGCTCTGTTTCTCCCAATCTTTCATTCATTCTCATTAGCAAACTTACCATGTCCTCTTCCTCCTTTTGTTGTGCAACCTCTGCAGTTTGTGGATGCACTATTATTGGCAACTTTAGTTGCTTTTTGAGGGCTGCAATGTCCTCCTCGTTCTTCTTGATCAATGCTTTGATGCCCTTTGCATCCTTAGGGTTATGCCCCAGCTTGATGATGATTTCTTATAAGGACTTAATCCTGTTGTCCTTATCCAAGGAGGAAGCCTTCTCCAACTCTAATTGGGTAGAGGTATTGTGCAATGAATTTTTCAGTTGGTGAGAAACCAATGCCTTATCTTCCAAGGTGGCATACACCATCTCCCCAGTTTGTTTATGTAACTCAATCTGGTCAATTGGATGAATACCCTTGGAGAGAACTTCCAGATTAGTTCTTATATAGTTAGCAGCTGACTGGGGTTGCTGTGTCTTGGGCTTGAAATGGCTGAGGATCATTTTCTTCTCCTGAATATCATAGGCAGCCATTAGCCTATGTTGATTAGTAGGTGTTGTCCTCATCAGTTGATTATAAAGCTGCATCCTTATTGGATCAGTTCTAGCTTTAATATCAGTGAAAGTCTTCTTGATGTCTGAGCTTTGTTTGCTTTGAGGCCTGGTGGATGAAACTTCCACGCTATGTTGCCTCTCTAGTTCTTGCTGGAATGAGCTAGCTGAGGTGCCAGGTAGTGGAGATGCTTGCTGCTCAGTTCTTCCCTGCCCTCCCATGGTGCTTGTGGTGTCTTCCACAAACTCCTCTTCTGAATATGGATTTAACCTCTGCCTCTTATCTCCTATTTGTTCTGATGGTCCACTGGCAGGGGCATCCTCTTCTCTGTCTCTCTTTCTGCTCTTTTCCTCATTTTGAGGAGTCTGTAGAACAGGGGCTTCAGATGCCTTGGTTTGAGCTGGGGGGTTTTGCCCTTCACCCTGTTCTTTTGTTGTAGAGGGCTAATCATCCATGGTCTGTTGTTGTGCATCCATTACTTCCTTGCCCTTTCCTGCTGAGTTGGCCTTTCGTGTTGCTTTCTCTGAGCTCTCAACAAAAGATGTATCCCCTCCGATGTGCTGGGGCATCTTGAAAGGTACATGTCCAAAAGAGTCCAAGTCAAGTGTTTTCTCAAGCTCTTTCATTGCTTTTTCCAATCTCTCTTCCTCAGTCAACTCTTAAAACAATGTGCCCTCTATCCACTCTTGTTGATTGGCATATTGTTGGATTTCAGGGATTGGACAGTGAACATATGCTGGCAGTTTATTTTTTACTTTTCTATAGCTTATAAAATGATTGGGGTCATATGGTGCCCAATAGAAACTCTATTTTAGTCTGAGTTTCTACCCTAAAATCTCATCAGCTTCTACCCAGGCTTCCCTCTGATTGAAGGTGAAAGGGCCCAGTTGATTCCTTATCTTAAGTTGTACCTTTTTCTTAGCCTCAAAGAAATGGATTGTATCTTCCTAGATGAATTGTCTAAAGTAGTCAGGGAAAACAAGCGCATTGGCACATATCTTGGTAATTTATAGGGGCTCAGCTAACAACCATATATCCTAATCACAGTGTGATTCTGGTAAAAGTACCAGTCACCTATGCTATAGCTCTTGGAGAGCTATAGAATTCTCTTCATTTCACCAGAGAGTCTGTCTGGAGGACTTGTTATTAGTAAAGAGGTGGCTGAATATATGAATAGATCAATAAATTCACAATAATTGTAAGGAGAAAAGTAGACATGGTGGAAGACTAGGGTCCAGAAGATAACAGACCTTGGCTCTCCCTTGACATCAAATTTTCTGAGGGGAACTTGAAAACTATCTGGCTGATAGTAGAGCAACAAATGGTATATGTATGATGTGTATCTAAACACTCCTTCTCTGTCCATGCTCATGAATTGTTCATGGATCTTATTAGCAATGTAGGTGGCATAGTCATACTTGACAGCAGGGGGCTGTCCTGGAGAGAAAATGGATAACAGGACCAATGTGGTTTCATCTACATATTCACTGGTTTTAAATCCCAGGATGTAGGCTATCATGTCAATGATAAACTTTCCTGCTTCATTGAACCAAATGTCCAGGTATGGAGGAGGTTCTTGTGGTTGACAATTGGGTTTCAAAAATGTTTTTCCAATTCCGGTTATCTCTGCACTTGGCAATTTGGCACCTTGGTCAAGTAGCAATCCCAAGGTAAGAGGAGTCAATGGTTCAGTTGGTTTGAAATGCAGCATCTCATTTATTGATTCAGGGGTGATATAGAATAGAACTGTCCCAGAAGAAGACATCACTACCAGTTGAGTGGGCTCATAATTTGCATGGCATTGGTGAATGAGCTCAAGAAAAACATTTAAACAAGGAAGGTAGTACATGGGCATATTGGACTCCCAAATCCCAAAGATATCAGTTGTTTTTATGGTTGTTCCTGATCTCACAGAAGGCCTGGAGATGAGATGTGTTACCCATTATATCATTAATTTGGAAATATTTGTCAGCTAGGGGTAACCACTCTAGTTCTTTATGTGGGGCATTGAGAGGGGCCACATTGAGGGCTACTGGAGCAGGAGCTGCCATCTTTATAAGTTCTCAGGTGTTCTTTGAGTAAAGTGTGGATTTTTACAGCAGCAGTGGGCAAAAATAGAGGCCCTGGGGCTTTTTTCAGAGAATTTTGTAAATTGGAGCTTTGTTTAGACTCTGGTGGGTAGAATTTAAAGCATAAGGGTGAAGATTGAAGGATTTATATAGCAAGGGAGGAA
Source organism: Pinus taeda (assembly GCA_000404065.3). Lineage (NCBI taxonomy): Eukaryota > Viridiplantae > Streptophyta > Pinopsida > Pinales > Pinaceae > Pinus > Pinus taeda. The sequence continues at coordinate 14,784 of APFE031247054.1, read as the reverse complement.
TAGCAATGGTTTCAAGGCCTTTCCCTTAGTAATTACTGACCAAATTGACTTGAGCTCGGCTAAAATTGAAGGTATTTTGCTGAGTGGGGCAGAATTGGCAGTTTGTATAGCAAAAGATGGGTAAACTAGTAGTTTCAATGGGAAATTGTGCAAATGGAAGTCAATCAGGGAGCTTGGGAGCAAGATTTAGGTGAATTCTTGCTTTTCTTGGCTAGTTGGGCAAATTTTTTAGAGAGGTATGCAATCTGCAGGTTTTTTGGTGGATAAATGATCCCGACGAGCTTGTGTGTAGCAGCAGGGTGAAATTTCGACCAGTTTCTAGGATGGCCAGACAATTTTCACGATGAAAAATCGAAATTCAAAGGGTTTTTCTCAAGATAATGGTAAATACCTGTTTTTCACAGTGCACTAGAGTTGCTAGCCGATTGGGAGATGGTTTGCACAGTGGGGTGCCAAGTTAACGTGGTCGAGGTGGCGGACTAAAAGTTTGCAGGTGAACTCGTCGTCATTTTCTTACAAAGGCTCAGAACAGTTACACAGTGAAAATGGTAAAAAAACGTTTTTACGAGTTTTTTAACAAAAATCAGCTTTTTGGAGATTTTTATGATGACGTCATCATGACGTAGAATTTTTGTCGCGTAGCGAGGGTACGGAAGGTGACGTGGCGGATGATTTGGCGCTGAGGTGGCAATGATGACGTGGTGCTGACGTGGTTGTGACGTCATCGGATGACGTCAGCGACGGGGAGCGAGGGCGGTAATTGGTTTTATCGCACCACTTTTGGGGTGGTAGCGGTATTGAGCGGGGGGGTCGCGATACACGCGGGTGAGCGACGCGTGTCCTCGGTACGGCGGCGAAACCGCCATTTTCCCGGGACATATCGTTCGGACACTAGGGGCATCGCGATACAATTCCACACCATCGGATCTGAGGACCCTGATCCAATGGTCGACAGTGAATGGCAAGTTGGGGGGGCGTGGCATGGGGGCCCGCTTTAATTTTTGTGATTTTGTAAGGTTTTTTGGTGTATTGCGGACTTTGGAAAAGTGGGTTTTTTGGGGGAAAAACGCGAATTTCGGCTATTTTATTTAGCTAGAAGCCATACAAGTCCAATGGGTGCATGGAGGGTTGTTATTGGCCCCAGGTGGACCAATAACTCCCTAGCAAAATTTGAAATATGGCTATAGCTAGCCAAGGGTCGGGGTAATTATTTTTTGGGGATTTTCCATGTATTTATATACTAGGGGGGGAAAAGCTATACATAGGAGTTATATAATAAGGTTAGTAGGTTAATATGAGTGTGGGGGATGGGTTTGTATGGTTTAGGCTAAGTTTTATAGAGTGAAAACTTAAGCCAGCGGGGAATGAAAGGATGACAAGTGGTGAAGTTTAGGAAACTTTGTTAAGATGGAATAAAGACTTTTTACACAAGAAATGTGGCTTTTTTTGCCTAGGTAAAAGATCTTTTCACTTAGTTTTTCCATGGGATGAAGTGGACTAAAGGTAATGAGCAGATCTCATTGCCCTTTGGGGGGAATGTTAGTAAGTGTTTCTTGGGAAAATGGGGAGGGGAATTAGTCATGCTCCATTTGTCTTGTAGCCACCTTGCCATGGCACCTTATGATTTTATGAGATAGCAACTTGTTCCAAAGGAGCAAATTTCTCACAAACCATGCTCCATTACCATCAAAACTTCTTACCCAACCTAGTATACCTAACATTTTCTCTTCATTTTCATTGGGTGCATTTGAACTAGCAAACCCTTATTCTTCTCTTTTCTTTTAGCTGCCCTCCTATCTAAGTCTACCCTTATTTCTTCCAGGGCTCAAATTAAGCTGTTGAGACCCTTTGCTTCTCTACCTGACTACTTGTCTGCCAAGCTTAAACAGTTTGTGCAGACCTTTATTCTCTATTCTAAGACAAGTAAATTCAAACATGATCTAGCCAGGATTAGGCTGTCTGGATAATCATCAATTGTGACAAGAGTCAACCACCTATACATAGTGAGTTTCTTCAAAATATGAAACCTTTACAGTATGAAAAGGATGAACATATTGGGCACTTCCCCAGTCAATCATGAAACATGAAACCTATTGGTATAGAAAGCTAACAGTGGCTCCACTTGGGGATGGCTTTTCCTAGTGAAAATTCAAGAACAGTAAGTCAGATGGCCTTATATTTAGTTCTTTGTTGTATTCTGAAATTTCTCCCTTGTTGTTCACAAAATGGCTCCTTTGCAAAACCTGTATTTCTCATGAACTCACTCCAAAATTGCAGCTTTGTTTTGGGTACTCTGTTTGATTAGTTCTCATCATTTTCTCAGCTCCGAAGTCTGATTCTTTAGCATCTTTTGATATGCTAAAAATGCAATATCCAAAGGTGACACAATTCCTTGCTTTTTCCTCAAAATTTGTTGTAACTTATTCCCTATCCTATTGCTATAATAAATTGCAGAAAGAAAACACTACTATGTACAAGTTAAAATGTTGTTATTCTTAACAAGGTGGTTGAAAATAGTGCTTTAGCATTCTGCCATTGACTGGTCCACCATCTGCCTCTGTACCATCCAGACTTTTCAAAAAGTAGGTATTGTTTCCTTGTACAGTCTGAATGATAAATGGTCCTCTCCATAAGAAATCAAATTTTCCATGTTTTCCTCTATCTTCTCTTATGGAATCCCACTTTAAAACTTTATCCCCATTGAAAAAATCCTCTGCTTTGGTTCTTTTGTCAAATATCTTTTTAAGCTTTTCTTGTAGGACTTAGGCTCTGTGATAGACCTCTTCTCTTGTCTGCTGCAAGTAAATAGTTTGATTGATCCTTCTCTGAATATCATTAGGTTCTGCTTGTATCTCTTGTAGCAGCTTTATCACTGGGATTCCCAAAGAAGAATGGAACATTGCCTCCATTCCATAAACCAATTGATAGGGGTTAGTCCCAATAGATCTCTTGGTGGTCAATCTGTCTGCCCATAGGGCATTCACAAGCTTTTTATGCTAGTTCTTCTTGTTCTCCTCGAAGACTTTCTTAATGATGTTGATCAAGCTCTTGTTGGAGGATTCAACTAGGCCATTACCTTGAGGGTAATATGTTGTGGAATGGCCCAAGGTAATGTGGTATTTGTGACAAAAATTAATCATTTTCTTAGATTTAAAGGCAGCAGCATTATCTGTAATAATTTTCTCCAGACAACCAAACCTAGACAAGATGTTGGTCTCAAGGAATTGAATGATTACTGAGTCATTGGCTTGCCTACAAGGGATGGCCTCTATCCACTTGGTAAAATAGTCTGTAGCAGTCAAAATCCACTTGTGTTGGCCAGAGGATGAAGGATGGATTTCCCCAATGAAGTCTAGACCCCATTGTTGAAATGGTTTCTCAGTGGAAATGGGCTTGAGGGGCAGAGGCAGCAACATTTTCTTGCCTTCAAAGATCTGGCATTTGTTGCAAGAAGTTACATATTTTTTCACATCAGAAAATAGGGTGGGCCAATAAAATCCAGCCCTTAGGATTTTATCAGCAGTTGATTTCCAATACAAATGTCCACCACAATCCCCTGCATGAAATTCTT
>APFE031247050.1:53474-74085 GCA_000404065.3 Pinus taeda | reverse complement strand
GAGATTGTGTTGACCTTGGTTGTAAACCTTTTTCACTCCACGCTTTTGCTGCATCTCATCTTCTTCTTCCCATAACATAAGATGTTCTTGTGTACTTTCGGTGAAACTATATTGGTTCCTCTTTCCTATATCTCTTTCAATTCGAATACATTTTAAATAAACATATATACTACTGTAATCAACATGGAGACTCGAAGATACCTTCAACAATCATATGCACCTTTCTGTTTTTTCCTTCTATCTTCCTACATCTCACTTATTTTTCCTCCCTTAAGGCCATTCTCTTCCTTTACTGAAGAGAAATAAAGGATCTTCTCCCCTTGAGAATATCATCCTCCTTCTTCTTCGATCGAGTTCTCATAGAAGAATTACCATCTAACTTATTATTTTCTCATGTTTGGGCTTTCTCTTGGTTGCACATGGATGGACGAAACTTCTCTTTCAACACCTCTTTCTTCACCCAAATACTATTTCTACCTTTTTTCCTTACAAAAGGGTCGACCACAAGGGTATTAGGTTCATTCCTCCTAGTTTTATTTTGATATCTTCCTCCTCTTTTAAGCTTGCCCATTTGACATAGACAAATGAAGAAAAAATTGTATTATCTCTCCCTTTTCTTCATTTTTGTCTTCACTACCGAATTTGCAATATTTGTGTGCGTATGCTAAGTAATATTCTTATTCTTCTCATATTTGCAAATTCATGTCTAGTGCCCAAGGTTGCCAAAATTGTAGCATTTGACATAGCATGAGAATGAGGTAGGGGAGTTACTATTCTCAACAACATTCTTGTCAAAAATTCTATTGTTTCCAACACGCTTACTTTCTTGCTTTCTTATATGCGAGCATGCTATCCAACATCTCTTGTTTTCTTGTTTGCCATCTATACTTGATGTATTTATGTCCAAAAATTTTGCAAGAAAAGAAATATCCATAAAAGGGCTTTTGATGGGAGAAGTTACCTTTTCTTTGAAGGCTTTTTCCTTGAATGGGAAAGGACTTATTTTGGTTCTTTATGTGCCTTCCATAGAAATTTGCATTTCTTCCTTTCACTCTTTCTAATTGTTGCCTCACTCTCTTCTCTCTTATGTTTCTCTTCTTGTTGTTGCTTTTGGCATTTTGTTGCTTCATTTTCGTTTTCTACTCCAAGTGCTTTCCTTTATGATGTTGTTGTCCAACAAATTATTTTCCTTCGTTGTTGTTGGAATTTCCAGTTACAGTTATATGGGTGGTTGACCTTTCATTCTCTTCCTTCTTGTAGCTGGGCGCTTCATTGAAACCCAAACCATCCTTGCTAGGTGGGGTTCTATGCCTAACAAGCATCTCATCCAACGCCTTTCTCTCCTCAAGATTTTTGTATTGAGAAAACACTTTATTTCACTTTTCTAGGTCATGTCTCAATGAGACTACTTCACCTTGTAGTATCTCACAATGACCTTCTCTTTCATCTAGCTAAAGTGTTAGCCTCCTATTCAATCTACTAACCTATTCTTGTTGATCATTAAGATCAAATATTGTTTTTCTCAACTTCTCATTCTCAAGCTCATACTCTTGCAACTTCTCCTTTTGCTTGAGATTTACTTCTCATAGCTCCTTGATCTCTTTTAGAGAAGAGATAAACTTCTTCATCAAATAGATCCTTCCATGTAGATCATTTTCTTCACTATGAAAGGTTATAGATGAGCCACCACAAAAATATAAATCCATCTTTGTGTCCATAGAATCTTCCACAAGTCTCTCAAGTATTCCATCTTCATCACATCAAGTGATACTTTAAGGGATATACTCTCGTGTCATTCGAAAGATATGTAATTTTCTATTGTTATTAATGTAGGCCTATCTTCATTACTACTACATTCTTGGTTATCTCTATCCTCACGTGATTTTTGCTCTTTTATATAATGGAAATTATGAATTTTCCTCCAAAAAACAAACAAAGATTGAAAGTGAGTTAAATAAAATTATAATTTAACAAAATCAATTTATATAATTAAAATATCTCTACTCTTTTAACACTTAATCAATTTAATTAAATAAGATTAGAGCTAGCATAGATCTATCTTATTTTTTGATTTACCATGTGGTGAGAATGATCAAATCTCTTTTCACTGTAAAAGAGGTTTGCATATTAACTAATTTGATCATCACTTGCTAGATTCAAAGTTAAGATGGATCCATGCTTGGTTAGTTACTTTTATGTAATTTTACTAAGTCTAAATATTTTATTTGATAATTATAATTATTAATTATTTAATTAAATTTTAATTTTATGTAATTTGATGAAGTCAAAATGTTAAACATGACCTTACATTATGACATCTCTACCATAGTGGGCTAAATTGGTTTAGCACTTGATTGTTTATCATTCCCTATTTATGGGCCTAGTATTAAGTAACCCATGATATTTTCCCATAGTATTAAATAATAATTTTTTAAGTTAAGGTAATATTTTATATTATTTTAATATATTATATTTCTTCTTATCTTAAAATACTATTACCATATTTGAATAAGTTCAATACAATGGTCTTCAATGCCAATTGGTAAATAGAACACATGAACTATATTTGATCCAATCAAATCTAAAACTCTTCTTCTTTTTTAATAAAAAATAATTTTTTTCCTTGGGAAAAGAAATAACTATAAAAAATAAGTCAAAAAAACTTTAACATTACATTAAAATTTCCAAATTACATTAATTTACTATTTTTTTAAATAACTAAAAATAATAAAATAAATAAATGTATTAAAACTTAATAACCCCATTTTAATATTATATTTATATGTAAAATAAATATTATTATTTATTATAAAATTTAGAGATTGTTGATGAACAAATTCTAGAAGATTATAAATGCGAAGTTTAAGTAAGTCACCAAATAATAATTTATTTTTGTTTAATTTTGTTAAGAAGTCATAAATATTTTCTAAAAATTTAAATTGGTTCTATATTTTGGAAATTTGAAGTTTCTTTTTCAGTATCTTTACTATGTTTATTTAAATTTTAATTTTAATATTAAGGTGAATTTTGCTACATCTTTTTAAATATATTTTGATTTAAACTTTTTTCAAAATTTAAGTTTGATTAAACTGTTATTTTAATTATTTTTTTTAAATTTAAAAATATGTAATTAAAATATCTAAAAAATTTCAAAATCAAATAATAAATTAAAAATTACTTCAAACAATTTCATAGGTCTAACAGTCTTAATGAAACCTTTCTTTAAATGACTCTTTGGATAGGTAATTATTTTTGAATAACCATTTGTCGCTTAAAAATGTGAACAAGAAAATTGTTTCAACATTCTCTTTTATTTTAATTTTAATTTTATTATTAAGGTGAACTTGCTAACATCTTTTTAAATATATTTTTGATTTACTTTTTCAAATTTAATTTTATTAACTGTTATTTTTAATTATTTTTTTAAAATTAAAATATGTGAATTAAAATATCTAAAAATTTTCAAATCAAAAAATATTAAAAGATTACTTCAACATTTTATAGGTCTAACAATCTTAATGAAACTTTCTTTAATGACTCTTTGGAACTTAATTATTTTGATAACCATTTGCCCCTTAAAAAATGTGAACAAGAAAACTGTTTCAACATTCTGTTTTATTTTAATTTTAAATTTATTGTTAAGGTGAATTAGCTGGCATCTTTTTAAATATATTTTTGATTTACTTTTTCAAATTTAATTTTATTAACGTTATTTTAATTTTTTTTTAACCTTAAAATAGGTTAATTAAAAAACTATCTAAAAATTCAAGCAATATAATAATAAAAAATTACTTCAACATTTCATAGGTCTAACAATCTTAATGAAACTTTCTTTAATGACTCTTTGGACGTAATTATTTTGATAACCATTTGCCAGTTAAAAAATGTGAACACTAAAACTGTTTCAACATTCTCTTTTATTTTAATTTTAATTTTATTATTAAGGTGAACTTGCTGGCATCTTTTTAAATATAGTTTTGATTTACTTTTTCAAATTTAATTTTATTAACTGTTATTTTTAATTATTTTTTTGAATTTAAAGTAAGTTAATTAAAATATCTAAAAAATTTCAAATCAAATAATAATAAAAAATTACTTCAACATTTCATAGGTCTAACAATCTTAATGAAACTTTCTCTAATGACTGTTTGGAAATTAATTATTTTGATAACCATTTGCCCCTTAAAAAATGTGAACAAGAAAAGTGTTTCAACATTCTCTTTTATTTTAGTTTTAATTTTATTATTAAGATGAACTTGCTAGCATCTTTTTAAATATATTTTTGATTTAATTTTTCAAATTTAATTTTATTAAGTGTTATTTTAAATTATTTTTTTAAATTTAAAATATCTAAAAAAAATTAAATCAAATAATAATAAAAAATTACTTCAACATTTCATAGGTCTAACAATCTTAATCAAACTTTTTTTAATGACTGTTTGGAATCTAATTGTTTCCATAACCATTTACCCCTAAAAAAAAATGTGAACGCCAAAACTGTTTCAACATTCTCTTTTATTACAAGGTTATCTTTTTCATTTTTTCCAGCAATATGTGAGATAAGTCAAAGCATCCCTGTGGAAAAAGTTAACATATTTTACAATGTTCCATTTTTTCTTGGGAAGGAGCTTGTAATTCTGTCAAGCCGGTTAGAGTGTTAACCATTTTTTATAACGTTCATTTTTTTCATTAAATTGAAAGATAAATTTATTAATTACTTTGAAACTTTCAACGTTTATATTTTTTTCTTGGGAAGGAGCTTGTAATTCTGTCAAGCCCGTTAAAGTGTTAACAATTTTTTATAACGTTTATTTTTTTCATTAAATTGAAGATAAATTTATTAATTACTTTGAAATCTTCCAAGTTTATATAATATTTTTTATTGCACATAGTATTGACCTATGGTATTCACCAAAATGGCACATGGTATTGAACCGTGGTATTAACATGGAATGTAACCTATTTAAATGGGGAATAAACCAGCATAGATCCATCTTTACTCTGGATCTACTAACTCCGTAGAAGTATCTACTAACTCCATATTCTGCCCAAAATTCATAATTTTTCCAGGGTAGCTCTCTCATGTTTACAACGGTATGGTAAAGCAAATTATTTTGTTGTTTTCTTAGCAGATTGTAATAATACAGTGATGTCTTAAAAACAATTTATTGTTTTGTACGTAGATTGTGAAAATATATTGTTTCACCATACAATATTTTTAGACGTTTTGTTTTGTTTCATTCGTTGCATTTCAGGAGAAAACCAAAATGGTGGTGCGTAGGTCACAGAGGCTGGCACAGCTGCGACAGGGGCAGATTATCCTTAATCTCCCAGATGACATACTTCGGCGCTGCTTGATTAGAGTGCCCTACACATCATTCTGCAACCTCAAACTCGTTTGCAGAAAATGGAGGGAGATGGTGGATAGCCCCGAGTTTCTCAAGGACCGGAAAACCGCTGGAATAAGTCAGGAGTTGATATGTATGGTTCAGAATTTTACTCTTGCAGACTCTAATTCTGAGCGGCCGTATAATACTCAAAGTGCCGCCCGTATAATCGTTTTGGACCCTCTCAGTTATACGTGGAAAATTATGCGTCCAATTCCTGATTTCCCCATTGGAATTCCCTTTGGATGCAAGACGGTTTGCTTCAATGGCAACCTATTTCTCATGGGCGGACTGCATCAAGAAAACGAAGAAGCGCTTAAGACGCTTTATGTTTTTAACTTCGCGTCTGGCAAATGGCGACGAGGAGCCGCCATGGAGAGGGGAAGGTGTGGCTTCGCGTGCTCTTTATGTTCTTCCAAGAAAGTTATCTACGTTGCGGGAGGAACCGACGGCCGAAATAATTTGGCCACAGCAGCGGCGTACAACGTGGAAGAAGACAAGTGGGAAGAGCTACCTGCAATGAGCCATGTACAAGGGCTCTGTGATGGAGATGTCGAGGAAGAAAAATTTGTTGTATTTGGCGAAATGGGAAACAATGTTGCAATGTTGCAGAAATGTATGATCCAAAGAGCCGCATGTGGAGAAGGGTGTACAATATGGCGAGATTATATTACGGCGCTCCCGTGCCTACTGCAGAGTGGCGCGGACATATTTTTGTATGCAACCCTTCCGTGGCTCATCGGCAACAGGCTTGTTATCTGCTCAACCTGACAACTCATAAGTCCACTGACTTCTATGTACCTCACAGCCTCATGGGCCAAATTCAATCTGCTGCAACCGTAGAGGTCTGAAAAGATGGTTTGTAAGGACTACAACATTCCAATTTTTCTCTAAATTCAGTGATGCTTTTGTTCGATGATGTTGTCTTTTTCAGTTCTACATATTATTATTTCTTTTCAGCAACGATGATAAATTTTAAAATAATAATAAGTTAATTTAATAAATATTTACGCAGGGCATATATTCATTAAAAATATATCATTTAATAAATTCTTGTTATTATCATTATAATATAAAATATATTATTAATATCAAACAATAATTACTGATTACTATTTAATTGATTAATCCGTTGTGATTTTGGTTTTCAGTCCGTGGAAAGGGGCAACAACTTTTGGTTTTAGTATGGGTAAAGGAGCAACAACTTTTGTTTTCTTTTGTAAATGTGTTGGCTACCATGAAATAAAATTTAATATTTATGTTATTGTGCATTTTTATCTATTCTTGGGCATTATTTTATTTTACTCTCTGTTTATGTCTTTTGCTTTTTACTTAATTTTTAATAAACAAAATAAAGTTTGGCAAATCCACAAAATTTTACTCTCTGTTTATGTCTTTTGCTTTTTACTTAATTTTTAATAAACAAAATAAAGTTTGGCAAATCCACAAAATTTTGAATTTAATAAAAAAAATATAATTTTTGGACAATTATAATGAATTATTATTTTGTTCTTAAGATAAGTGGAATCTTATAGAGAATAGGTTTCAAGAACTAATTAATGAAACAACATATAATGCATCAACACAAGGAGGGAGAAATTTGTTGTGAGAAAAAAATGACTAGTTGATGAAAACATTTACATTAACTAATGAAAAATAAATTATTTTTGAGGTGTTAACATTATTGGTAATGTGTTAAGGGTTAGCATGTGGAACTTAACTCCTAATTTCCAAGGAAATAGTTGGAATTAGTTATGCGATGGTAGGGAAAAATGAAAGGAAAGTTGAGCATAAATGTCATATAAAAACCAAGATTTCTTAATGACCCACGGACAAACATGTAAAGGCTAAGGAGTATTATTAGAATCCTACAAAAAAAGAAAAAAAAAAATAAAATAAAAAGGTGCAATACAAAACACGTAAATTAGATATAATGAGTGGAAGAAATCTAAAGGAGAAAATTACCCTTTTATAGAGGGTATAGGAAGTTGCATTATAGAATATTATTGATTAAATAAAAAGAGCTTGCAAATTAAATGAAAAGAGGAAAAATCAACCAAGGGTTTGTTTGAGACAAATTTGTTACCTCTCACAAGTTATGGCAAAAATCTTGCATGAGCTAATAGAACATAAGAGAACTTAGTTCCAAAGGGGATTTCTTATCACTATACCCATATGAAAATGATTAAGTGAGAAATTAAATTCAAAACAAGTGCATCAACCATTGTAGTTTCATGAATGGAAATTGGAACACATGTGTAACTTCAATGGACTCCTAAAAAATTTAACAGTACACGTTATGGAAAAATTGCAAAGGATAACCTAACCCGTAGAAGAAGAAAATTGTGTGTCTACCACCAAATTTTCTTAGCAAAGCCATGAAAGCATGACATACTTAAAAAACCATAGACTTCACCATCTCATCTTGGTGGGTATTGATGACCACCCTCCTATTCCACTTGTACCCCCACCATTGTTTCTTTGAGTATTTTCACTTTCCTTAATTGTAGCACAAGTTACTATTTTTGGTAGGTTTTCTCGTCGTGAACTTTGGGATCGGTTTTGAGGCCCTAAACAACATTTTTTGGAAAAATGGCTATAGCATTTTCTAAGAAAAACGCATGAATAGTTGTAGTCCTCGAAGAGATCTTTCCAATGAGGTATCATACACATCAAAGAGAGATAATATGACCAAGTTATGGCCAGGTGAAGTTGGTTGCCCAACTAACCCGAAGGGGGTCCATAAGCTCTTAGTGTTACCTCTCCTTGGGTTAGGGTTTTGGTTGTTTAGGGTTTTCTCTTATTGAGCAATAATAAAAAGGCCCTTGAGCCTCATTGTAACTAACTTGAGAGGCATTTAGCCACCACATAAGAGATAAGCTACCATCACCTGAGCGAGTCTTATTTTCATTCTCTTTGTAAGCATATTTCAATCTTTGATATTCATGAAATGAAGTGTTATTTCTACTACATCCGTGTATTTATGGTTATATCTGTAATTTGTTGTATTCCTGTTTAAATTTGGATCAATGGTATTGGAGAAGTATGCTCTTTCTCTATTTTTCTTTGCATTTTCCCAACGAGTTAATGATATAAGGAGTTAGGGCTTGATCTCGTTGAACCTTTGCAAGATGAGCCTCACAAAACCCAACACTCACCCATGTGGGAAGAAAATAAATATGAGGGAGCATGAGATATTATCAAAATATTGCTCAAGGAGGCCCTCGAGAAACAAATGAGTGCGATTATGGACAACATTTCCTAGATCATTCAACGATTGCCCACCGATGGTGCATCGACATCGAGCAGCCACTCTCGAGGCACCACCCATTTTAAGGTACATGTAAAATTTGACATTCCCATATTTGAGGGCCAAATAGATGTAGATGTCACAAATAAATGGTTAAATCTGCTAGAAGGATATTTTTCTATTCATGATTTTTCCAACTCGGAAAATATTACATTTTCTCTTCTCAAAACCACCCCCCACTACAAGGACTAGTGGGAAACCTACTATGATCAGAAGGATGAAAGTACGACCTCAATATTTTTAGTCGGTGCCACATGGAATTCATTCTGGGACACCATCAAGGAGCAGTACTACCCTATTGGGAGCTATGAGGATAAATAAATAAAGTGGACCAAACTATGACAAGGAAGGAATCAATATGTGTCGGAGTTTACCAATGTTTTTCACACTCTTTACTCAAAGTCGGGTATCAAGGATTGTGAGAAACATTTGGTACTCAAGTACCACAGTTATCTACACACATACATCCAAGATGAGATGGAGCTCCTTGAAATATCCTCGCTCGGCACGACATACTGATACACTCTCAAGATCGAGCAGAAGTTTAAACAGAAGAAGCGGGACTTTGGATCTATGAATCTGACGCAAGGGAAGGTGCCCCCAAACCACATAACAAATGAAAAATTCAAGGCAAGATGGCCCATGAAAACCCACGAAAGCCACAAGAAAAGGACAACATCGCGAGGGTGAAGAAGGACATGGAAGGTAGTATGAATTCCATAAGAGACCCAGTCACAACACAAGTGCGTGTCGGGCCAAGAAGTCACTGGTGGTTGAGCTGAAGGCCTCAAAATCAAATGCATGTTCCAGCTCTGAATGAGAACGTGACAAGGGGAATGACCAAGTGAAGTAAATTATTGATGCGGAGCCTAAAGCCACCATTGACACCATGAATATCCAGAAGGACGAACCCGAAGATCCATAGGAGGAGGATCATCTCTTCCACTCCGAGATGTTGGTAAAAGGTTCCTTGATATAGTTCATTGTCAACATTGGCAGCCAAAAGAACCTCATTTCAACAAAGTTCATGAAGTGGTTGGGCTTACCAACCACAACACACCCAAACTATACACCATTGAGTGGCTTCACCAAGGACGAGATCCTCGCGTGAGCCAACAGTGTCACCTTTCATACAACATCAAGCCCTTTGCAGATGAGGTATTATGTGACATTGCTCCCCTTGACATTTGTGATGTATTATTACGCCAATGATACTTGTGGAAGTGACATGCCATGTATGAGTCAAGGCCTCGCGTTGTTATTGTTACCTTGGGAAATAAGTTGTATAGGATACCGAAGGTAGCACCACCTACTACCATCTCTTTCGTTACTCTAGAAGAGTGCGGTAAGCTAACTTCCAAAATGAGGAAATTTATTTTCCTCATGATACACCCTCAGGGAAAGAACAAGATGATAGCCATGACCTCGAAACAGGGCCCCTCCGCATGACAACAACAAATGGACAAGGTCATGCAGGAGTACCAAGACATCTTCACCTCCCCCACAGGGTTACCTCTCCACTGTCACATTAAGCACTCCATCAATTTGACCCCAGGTGAATCTTTGCCCAATGGACCAATCTATCAGTGCTCCATTCTGGAGAATGATGAAATCATGAGGCATATTCATGAGCTATTGTAGAAAGGTCATATATTGCTGAGTTCATTGCCCTTTGGGATCCCGATCGTGTTGGTATAGAAGAAGGATGGGACTTGGAGATTCCGTATTAACTATCGGCTGCTAAACAAGATCATTGTCGAGAATAGGTATTAGATCCCACATATTTATGACCTTCTTGACCAACTTAAGGGAGAAAAATATTTCAGCAAGATCGACTTGAAGTGTGGATATCATGAGGTACCAATCGAACCCTCCGATGTGTTGAAGGCTGCCTACAAAACCGAGGAGGGCCTTTTTGAATGGTTGGTTATGCCCTTTACGTTGACGAATGCTCCTACAATCTTCATGATGATCATGGATGACATCTTGTGGCTATCCACCAACTCATTATTAGTGGTATACTTGGAATGACATCCTGATCTTCAACCAGAGTTGGGAAGAGAACCTCCACCACATCCGACAGGTTTTCCAAACACTACAACAACACAAGCTATGTGCCAATTTAGAGAAATTCACTTTTGGCATGACCGAGATTTAGTATCTCGGATACATTATTGATGAATGGGGGGAGCATTTGGATTCGACCAAGATCCAAGTCATTCGGGATTGGCCATCCCTAACCACTCTAATAGAGCTTCGCTACTTTCTTGGTCTTTCGAATTTCTAGTGCATGTTCATGTTGGGCTTCTCTCATATCACTTGGATCTTGAGTCAAGTCACCAAGGGAGGAGTGAAAGAAAAATTATTTTGGTATGAATATCAATAGAAGGCATTCGTAGAGTTGAAACATCGCTCTGCACTAGTACTCACATTAATAGACTTCCAACAACCATTTGAGATCAAGATAGATGCCTTTCACTATACTATTGGGGCAGTCCTTAATCAAAAGGGGCATCGAGTGGCATATCATAGTGAGGCACTTTCAGACAAAGTCCAGAAGTATCCCACTTATGATAAAGAGATATATTCCACTATATAGGCCCATCGAAGATGGAAGCATTACATTTTTGGGAAGGAAATGGTCATCCACACAGACCACCAACCCGTACAGTTCATACAGATGCAAGGGATGTTGAAAAATGATCACCATGAGAAGTGGTCCAAATACCTCCAATAGTTCCATTTTAATATCAAGTTCAAGAAGGGAAGCACCAATAATATTGCAGATTGCCTCAACTAACCACTGAGCATGGCGTCAACCATTGTGCTCAACTCTTGTGGGAACGAGACTTCTGATTTGCCACTTCTCTACAAAAGTGACACACAATTCGGCCGCACATACCATATGATATTAGAGGGTGAGGAAGTTCCATATTTTCACCTCCAAGATTCTCTATTATGCCACCTGGGACACCTTTGTGTTCCTTCAAGAAAGTGTGCCAAGATGATCTGGGGAGCACACTACAATCGGGCCGCTGGAAATTTCAAGTTTTAGAAAACGGTGGCATTACTATAGAAGTATTTTTATTTTACAAATATTCAGTATAATTTTAGGAAGTACATTAGATCCTGCACGGCCTACACCATTACCAAGCTAAACATTAAGAAGCAAGGCCTCTATACTTTGTTTCCTACCCTTAGTCGACCTTGGGAATCCATCTCCATGGATTACATGTCAGACCTTCATTCTACTAGGCATGGCAATGACTATGCTTTTGTGGTCATTGACAGATTCTCAAAGATGGCCATTACGATGGCCTACAAGAAGAATATCACATGAGAAGCCACTACTAAACTGTTCTTTAAACGAGTGTGCATACAGTTTGGGATCCCACAGTCTATCATCTCAAATCAGGACAACATGTCCTCAATACATTTTGGTCCAGCCTCTGGTCGATGTTGGAAACCAAGCTCACTAAGTCCATAACTTTCCATCCCCAAATTGGTGGCAAGACCGAGGTCGTCGACAAGATGATCGTACACGTTTTTCACATGTGCAACTCAAATCATCCATGCACATAGGATGAGAGCCTCCCCTATGTCTAGCACAACTATAACCGGGCTCTCCACAACTCTATTGGCCACAACCATTTTCAGGTGGGCTTGGGATTCCAGCCACTATGTACCATTAATGTGGCCATACCATTTGCAGCAACTCGGGCAGATTTGTCTCATGTCTAATCTGAATCTCACAAGGAAAATAACTTCATTGAGAACATTCAATACATCTGCCAACATCTTCATGACATATTGAACAAAGCCAATGCTAAGTACAAGACGCTGCATGATCAACATTGGATGCCACACAAGTTCTAGCCTTCATGTGGGCTACAAAGTTTGGCTACATTTACAGAAGGAGTGCCTCGTTGGGTCCCACAACAAGATTCACCTGCTTGAATATGGGCCATACACCATCACCAAGGATGCGGGAGATAACACTTTTGAGCTCAACATTCCCCCATTTCTTGGCCTACACCTAGTGTTCAATGTGGATCACCTTTGGCCATACTTTCCACCATTATTAGACACATCTGACATTGCAAAACAGTACATGCCAACAAAGTTAAATCTAAAATGCATTGAACAAGTTGCAACTGATAGGATCATGGACATGCAAATCAAGAACACCTACCAATATAAGATCTAGCTATATCGAGTTGTCCAAGCCCGCCAACTCCTACACCAAGGAGAACAGCTCACCAAGGACCAAGTTCAGTAGAAGTTTCCTCATCTCATGGAGGAACTCAATGCAATGGGGACCATTGCTTCCTAGGGGGGGAGGACTGATCCAAGAGGATATTGGTGGCCACCCACCTATTCCACTTTGACCCTCACCATTGTTTGTTTTAGTCTTTTCATTTTCCTTAATTGTATTACAATTTACTATTTTTGGTAGTTTTTTGGGTCTTGAATTTCCGGAGGCATTTTGAGGCCCTAAATGACATTTTTTTGGCAAAATGGTGGTGGTGATTTCCACATAAACAATAATAGAAACTATATTTCTCAGAGAGATGTTTCCAAGGAGGTATCATATGTGTCAAATGAACATAATATGACCATGTTATGACCCCGAGAAATTGGTTGCCTCACAAACCCCAATGGGGCCCATAAACTCTTGGTGTTACATCTCCTCAAATTAGAGTTTTTGTTTTTTAGGGTTTTATCTTATTGTTCAATAATAAAGAGGCCCTTGAGCCTCATTATAACTTAGTTCAGAGGCATGTAGCTACCACATCGCTTCTCAGAGATAAGCTACCATCTCTCGAGCTAGTCTTATTTCCATTTTGTTTGTAAGCATATTTGAGTATTTGATATTAATGAAATGAAGTGTTATTTCTATTGCATCTCAGTATTAATGGCTATATCTGGATTTGTTGCATTCATGTTTAAAGCCAAATTACCATCATCATGGTAAAGAAATGTATAAGAGCATAACAAATAAAATGGGGTTGCAAAGCATTCATTTGCCAACATTAAACATTTCTTTTTCTTATTTGGGGCACATATAAAAGTTCTTATGGAATAGTGTCAACTTTTTTGGGGAACTTGACTACTTGAGCTATAGTTTCAAACTTGTTAGACTATTCAAAACAATTTTAATACTCACTTAAAAAAATTAGCGTTTTTTTTCTAACTATAAATATTTTAAATGTTTGTGTTTTTCTAAATATAGATACTTTACAATGCATGCGAAATTTAAAAAATGGACTTCGAGATTTTTTATTTTTAAATAATAATGATCAAAAATGTTCTAAAATTGATGTGGAGTAATTCCCAAAGGTAACTCATAAACCTTATATAGTTATTTTGTTTACCATTTCATGTAACTTAATTGTAAACAATAACTGAAAAACCTTGGATAATTATTTTTTATACTCAACCCTTTTTTAACATTATACATGTGGTGAGTTGTTTCTTTTTCGCATTGAATATGAGATAATTTACTTTATTGGCATAATTCCACTTGAATCTCTATCTATGGCATGGAGGGAATTTAAGTGATCCACCTTGGTTGAGAACGAATATCTTACCCATAGACACTATAGGTACACTTTCTGCTTAGTCTCCATGATGGGAGGCAAGGACTATAAAGGTGAGTAGGAGGGGTTGTGTGACCAGGTAGGGAATTTTTTTATTCAAATTCCAACTCATCTCTGCAATGTTGAACAACTTAGGTGCAACTTCCTTTGCTTAATGTAGCATAGGAAAAAGAGTAAAAATCACTTTAAGCATTGTCCCAAAAATACTACACAATTCAGATCTTGATCATGGGAATTATCCCTATGTGATGGAGCTAGTACCCAAATGATGCACCTCAGAGACAATGGAGCTACACCACATGTTATATCTCATGGTCAGCCACACTAATAACAAGAAAAACTTGAGCTCAAGTTGTTAGCCAAGCTATCGTTCCACGGTTTTCAAAGAAGTGGAGAAGTAGATAATTAGTATAATTAATGTCAGTATAAAGGGTGACATACAAAGAATTTCATTTTCACTAACACCTTAATAACTCACTCAATCCTTTCTTTTTAGTGAAAGAAACAAATCCTTCTAGTCACACACATAGCCATGTCCCAGTAACGTACATAATTTCCCTATAGTCACACTCAAATTCATGGGGAATTAGGGAGGAACCACTCTCTCTTGTTCCTATCCATCAATCTAACATGTAAATCGATAGAAATAATATTTTAGTGAGTTGAATAAGGTTGGGTAATTAAGGTGGGAAGCTAGTGAAAGAAGTTGGAGTAGTGAAAGTTATATGTGTGAAGGAAAGAAAGTTGAAATCATGAAAGTTGTACTCGGACAAGCCCCAATAAATCAATCGTGATAGTCACATACATAACTCGCTCTATTCATTCACTAGCCCTCTTGGATGTAGTTTCCTAGAGAGATAAAATATGTTGAGGTGCAATAAAAACATTTGCACCTCAAGAGATTTTATCCCTATAGAGTTAAGATGGAGCTCCTCTATTTCAATTATTAATAATTAATAATTTAATTTTCATATTTTCTTTGAGTCAAAATAATTTAATTAATAATTTCATTTTTTATTTTTATTTTTATTTTTCATTTTATCTTATATTATTGAGTCAAAATGTTTAGATAAAATAACATAAGGATATTCTCTTGCATACTTGGCTTGTAATTGATATATTATTATATATATATATATATTTAATTTTAATTTATATTATAATATGAGAATGATGTTGGCCCATGATTGTATTGAATCTATTTACAAGTTAACAATATCTATGATGAAAGTTAAGGTAGAAATTATGGCTAATGCTTTGCTCTTCTTTGATTTACATTTTTATTGTTGTTTATAGATGAAAGTTTAAATATGGTTACAAAATTATTATTTTAATTTATATGGTAAAATAGATCTTAATTTATAGCTACTATTTATATCTTCTATATTTTAAGGTGATAGAGTGTTTAGATATATGTCATAAGTAATTATAAATTTGTTTCTTTTAAATTTGATTAAAAAATTATATAAAATTAAATTCAAATACAATATTTATAACATATTTTGATTGTGAAATGAGAGATGGGTTTTAGGCATATGGTATTCATGAGCCATGATATTGACTAATGGTATTGTAACATCTATGATAAAGTGGGTGTGAATATCCATGATCAAAAATATTATTATATCGTAAGCTTGTTGTAAGTGTGAAAGTTTTTATGTGCTTATTAATTAAATTTAAATATGTTTACATAATACATCATTACTTTTAATACATTTAACTTTTTATGAAACTATAAGATCTCCCCCACATTTAACTGTATATTACTTTGAACCCATTATTATTATTTAATTGAGCTAACATATAAACATTTACAAATCATTTACACTTTATAAATTGCAAAGATTAATATAAATGCAACATATTGAATCAACTATACTAAGCTCTTGGAGCTTGGTTCAATCCATGCATGTCTCTCTTCAACTTGTACAGTTTTTACTCCAGTCCTTTTACTTCAAATCCCGGTGGTTCATCAACATACACCTCCTCTTCTAGTTTTTTTAGTCAAGAAAGATGATTCCATGCCCATTTGATAAATTGGCAATTTATTTTTTGTTGCAATGAATAAAACTTCTCAAATATTATCCAACCTTACTACTAGAGAAAAGGTTTCACAATAGTCAACACTTGGTTCCTTAGTAAATCCTTTGGAAACCAATCTTTCCTCATATTTCAATACATCATCTCTTTTATCTAATTTTGTCTTGAACACCCACTGAACAACAATGTCCTTTTAACTATTGGGATATCAACATGATCCCATGTTTTATTTATTTCAATATCATCAATGTATTCATTCATTCCCCATACTCAATACTCTTCTTTCGCTGCTTCTTTCAAATAGGTACATTTATAGGATAATAAGGAAAAAATTTCTTGTTGATCCATGTCATCACAACATTCATATATTTACCTTAAGCATATTATTCTTTAATTTTTAATTGAATATTCTCAATCACTAGAAGAAGAACTTTTAGAATGTCTTTGCTTATTTGTGTATCTTGGGTTTAGGGTTTGGAGATCAAAGAGCCACAAGGGAAGCTTTTGGGCTTGGAACAGAAGTGTGGGGTTTTGCACCTATCTTGATTTGGAAAAAATTGTGATGGAGGTATGATGTGTGATGGATGAGGATGATATTTCTCTACGATAAGATTCCAACACATCAAGATTTTTCTGAATCTGAGTTTTTGTTAGAGAGAAATTAATTTTTGAAGTTGACTAGGTAATTATTGGTTACCAAGTCATCTAAGCTTGGTGTAAAAGAGAGGCAATAGGTGTGTCACTACAAATGAGATGTTGAGCCCTTAAAGGCATATAAATTATGTGTGAATTATCATTCTTTAAGCATCCATTGTGTGGTAATACATCTCCAAGTGAGCTCTGAAATTACGATGGAGAAAATGAGCCAAAAGCATAACATGGAGAAGCCTTAGGAACGTCATGGGAGTTTGAGTTTGTTACTAATGATAGTGTGTATTTTTCTAGGGTTGTTTGGAGATGATTAGGGTTTTTCTTGGGCTCTGTTTGCAAGACAGAAAAGGAGACTTATATCAACATGGGAAATTCTTCCCTAGAGAGCGTGGGAATTGCTATAAGTGACAATGAATTGTTTGTGGGATACGACAGGTTTGTTTGGGTTGATCTTGAGTGCAAATTGGTGTTGGAAGTACAGGTAGATAAGCTAGGGAGAGTAGGAGGATAACTTTGTTGTTTAAGGGTGTTGTTTTGGTCTATTGAGGACACCAAAGTTACAAGAAGTTTCTAAGTTAGGTCGCAGGCCATAGCTAGCAACTTGAGTCTATTCCAACACATCCTTGAGGTGGACAAGGTATGAAAAGGACAATGTGGAACTTGGAGGGTCCTTTCTAGGTGGAATGCAGCCCTGCAAGTGTGTATATTTCTGGCAGCATTGATGTTAAGGGCTGCATATTGTTCCCTAACTAGAACTGCAAAGTGTAGCAGTCAAGCATGGCGAACAACAGTGTTTTGGAGAGATGTATTGGGTCAAGGCTTGACCATGTTTGGATCAATTTGTTAAGAGGCCTATTGGTGCCATGTGGATGACATTCTTTGGTGGTGAAGTGGTCATCTTAGGATAAGAATCAATAGTTAGTTGATTGAGTGTCATAGAGCTAGTTGGAGAGCAGTGTGTTGGAAACCCAAAGTAGCCCTAGAGGAGAAGAGAAGAAGGATGTTGTTTGTGTGATATTGGGTGAAGTAATAGAGCCTTATGTGCATAAATTTGAGGGACTAAATTGACTACTAGACTGGCATATTGGAGCTTGGGAATTAGGGCTACCCAAAGAGAAATTTAACGAGCCCATTTTCATTGTAGGAAACATGACTTGCAGTAGTGATAGGAGGGAGACCTCTTGGAGTCTCGATGTGTATATGCCTTGATGTACTAAGAAACTACTAGTGAGAAGTATGAAAGTGAAAGATTGGCAGCATGAGATATGACATAGAAACTGCATCGAAGTTTTTCATTGTATCTTGCATACCATAAACTGCTGTACTATTCAAATTTGGTTTAATATAACAAAGATTGGGATTATACATATTGTATATTTTTGTTTAAAAAATTGTATATTGTTCATGTGTGATTTACATCTTTATATTTGCACCATGAAAATTAGTTTATGGTTGCAATTCTTGGTTTGGTAGCATTAGTGATTTTATGGCTCTAACCTAGACCCAAGGTCGTGGAAATTCAACATGGTATTAGAGTGTTTCTGAGCTACTTTGAATTTTTTTTCATATTGATCCATGTAATCACACTGTTCATGTATGTACCTTAAGCTTCTTATTCTCTAATTTCTCATTGAATATTCCAAATCACCAAAAGGATAACTTTTAGCATGTCTTTACACCTATAACCTTGGAAATATTGCTCGAGGGACTTGTTGTTTTGAACTTTCCACCTATTCATTTGCTGGAAAAAATAGATATTATCTATTCAGCGCTTCATTCTCTTCATTACTCCAAGATTTTTCTTCCAAGAATTTTACATCTTTTCTTACCATAATTTTGTTAGTAACTAGATTACATAACATTTAGGCTTTGAATTCTCCACTATAGTGAACGAAAAATGCATTTTTCGCTTCTATCATCAAGTTTTCTCCTTATCTATTCTAGAACATATGCGTAATAAATACAATAAAAAACTTTAAAATGAGAAACACATGAATTTGTGCCACTCCATTCTTATTAACAATGTAAACTTTGAAATGGGAACTATAAACTCAAAATAGGAACTCTAGCCAAAAAACCCTGAAAAAACATCAAAAACAGTGCTAAAAATGAAAAGTGTGTATACTAGAACAATGGGTTTTTTGTTTAGGGTCAATTTTGAATATGTTTTAAAAATGGCAGTGAAAACGAAATTTTTGTGCAAAATACAGCTGGAAAACAAAGAAGTGATTATACTGGAACAATTATTTTTTTTATGGTCAATCTTCAAAAATTTAAAAAAATTCTAGTAAAACCAAATTTTTATGTGCCAAACAAAGTTGTTTATGAGGAAAAAAACACACTAATGTTTTTGGTAGAATAAAATTTTTCTTTCCTAAGTATAAATTCAACATGTTCTCAACCATAACATGCCAAATACAAAAGAAATTGAAATTTTTGTAACCATAAAATTAAAAAACCATGAGATTATGAACAAATTACACCACTAAATGAATTCAAAAGTCATTATTTGTATATTGAATGAAACATACATTATATCTTTAAGTTAAGGTTGCATTGTAGATATTTTAAACAATAAAAATTATCATAATTAAGACATATAATCCAACAACATTAAAATGCCTCATAACTTCTCATTTAACACCATATGGAAATAAAAAAATTTATTTCAAGATATGATGCATACATTAGTTATATAAACTCTCTTAAACAATTATTCAAAATCACTTATATTTTCTTGCACACCATCAGAATTCACATCTTTAGATGAGTGACTATATTCTCACGAAGATGTTCCATATTCTTCTCTTTCATCAACTAGTGCCCCATCTGAGTCCACATGCATGCCCACCATTTCAGGTTTCAAAATTCTTCTAGATCTATGACTGGTTTCAACAGAATCCCATCTCAACAATGTTCCTTCTCGTAACAACCTTTTCAGAATCTCTAACATCTTAAAGTGAAGAGTTCCTCTCTTTGTTAAATTGATGTCATAAACAAGTATGTCAACATCCTCCAATTTAATATGTCTGTGTGGTGGCGATTTATATTTGTACCCTTTCTTTTTCTCTTTCCACCATTTTTTTGTCAACAACCATCTCTAGCTTATACACACCATTAAATGGGTGCATATTTGTGGCATACCAATGTAATTCAACACTTGTAACATCCTCATCATTTGTAAATACTTTTATAACTTTAGCAACCCAGAATGGATAGTCATTGGGATCTTCATCTCCTCTCACTAAGATCATGCAATCCTCCTTAATATCCTTTACTGAACTCCTATAAAGGTCTTCCATGGCATCACGTTGTGCATGAGATCTTCTGGAACCTATATACATCTCTCTTTCCTCTGGTTGTGAAGAATTAATAATACCTTGAGATTGTTGTTGTTCAACAATGTTTATTTCCTCATGTTCATTCGACACATTTTGTGTCCAAATAAATGGATTTTTCAGAGGTATATCTTCATTTGTTGTTGTTGAAATGATATCACTTTGATTATTGAAAAATGACTCCCACCAAACTGAATCAGCAATGTCAAAATACTCATATGTATATCTAATATATTTTTTAATTTCTTCTAGGCAATCAGAATAATTTATATCTCTATTTTGTCT
>APFE031247050.1:0-19916 GCA_000404065.3 Pinus taeda | reverse complement strand
AAAATAAAAAGAGAAAGAATGAAAATAAGAAGAAAATAAAAATCTAAGGTGAAAACCTCCTCGGAGGCGCCTTAGATTGGTTCATTGATTGGAAACCTCCATGAGGTGTTCAATGGGTTGGAAATAAGAGAAAATCAAAAGAGAATAAGATCCTTGGGTGAAAACCTCCCTTTGAGGTAGTCAGGGTAGGCAATTAGGGTGGAAACTTCCATGAGGCACCCTAGTTGTTTTCAGAAAGAAGAAAAAAAAGAAAAAATAGGCCTAATCTTTGTGGAATAATTGCAGGTTGCAGGGAATACATTGCAGGTAAGGAGGGTCACACAAAACGAGGATAGGGGTTTGTACCAGGCTACAGGACATCCCCACAGAAACTCCTTCCATGGCCACTCACCTTTCCTACGATTTGATCACATTTAGGTCGAGATTCCACCTTCTACAGGAAGTTTTGGGCTTTCTATAGGAAGTCTGCAGGGCTTTCTATAGGAAGTTTTGTATTTCTACACGAAGTTTTGTATTTCTACAGGAAACATTCTGTAGAATCTTCGGGTGAGCCGAATTTGATTTTGGAAGGGAATATAAAGCTTGGAATCTATTTGTGGGGCCTGTAGCCACCCCTCTATTCAACCCATCACCATATGGCACCCGGTTCCATCTCTTTACACCTCCATAACCCACCTAATTATGTGTTCTTGCACAGTCATACAAGAAACCCTGTTTGCCTCAGATTGACAACAAGAATTCTTAAGTGACAATTCCAGTAACAATGTATCACACACCCTACCTATCCAAGCTCCATCTAGACTCCAGACCAACGAATTCTAAGTCTGCATTATAGCCCAAGCTCATTTTCCTTACCATGCAAAATCCTGCAGAATGCTTAGAAGCAAAAATCCATAGTGCTGAAATTAGTTTTTTCCCTCACGTGAAAACCATGCATCCATTCACAAAATCGTTTTACGGGGAGTTGTATAGGGATGATGGAAACATGCCCGAGCAATTTCAGTGAATTCCGGTGCATGGTTTCCAATAAATCAGCCTCCATCACCTTCAGCCAATTTTGCATTTTCTCCATATCGATGCATCTGTTTCAAAACTTGTTTCATGGGGAGATGCATATGGGTGATAGTAACCTTCCCAAGAGGTATCATCTAATTCTGATGCACGGTTTCCAAGAAATTGATCTTTGTAATATCCAGCCATTTTTCGTTTTTCTTGAAATATGTGCATCCAATGATTGCAATGTTTCTATGGAAGATGCATAATAATGATAGGAACATGCTTAGAAAGTTTCATATCAATCTGGTCTATCGTTTGGGAGAAATGGAAAAAAAAGCTATTGTCTTGTGAAAATTCAACGTCGACAACATGAGGGTGAAAATTTGAACGTTGAAGCCAGCTCCTATAGCATGGATCCGACCAGAGGATACCTGCACAAGAAAAATAGCCATGAATCAGCAACCAAGCCATCATGCAACTACAAAAACAAATGCATGCAGCAGAAGGAAAGGCCACAACACCTCACAGCAACCACATTCGACTTCTAGGTACGTGACTAAACTCGTTCCTCTGATTGCATG
Organism: Pinus taeda; assembly: GCA_000404065.3. Classification (NCBI taxonomy): domain Eukaryota; kingdom Viridiplantae; phylum Streptophyta; class Pinopsida; order Pinales; family Pinaceae; genus Pinus; species Pinus taeda. The sequence continues at coordinate 18,339 of APFE031247050.1, read as the reverse complement.
GATGTAATTTGAGAATTGCGTGAACAATGAGATGGTTGTGGTTAAAAAAATTGGTGGCCAGCTAACTAGCCACCCTCATCCAATCCAGACAGCATTCGGTGGGTGAATACGACACGTGTGCTCAGCCATCTCAAGAGGAAATCTGGAAACAGGCAGTGGTGACCATTTAAACCTCAGTGCAATTGATGGAAGTCATTATTGGTAGAAAACATGAAGTTTTAGGACAATGCAGCCATTTGCATGTGGCCACGCACACCTGGCCACTTCACTCCCTCACCACGAATGATGCCGCAATTAAAAAATGCTTGGCTGAAGACTCTCACTACCCACTGTTCATTTGCACCTACAACATACTTAGCCGAAGTACGCGTCCTCTGCTCCCACAATCTGTTAACCCATCGTCGTCCACCGAGCCTTTTGACCTAGTTCAAAATTCCCTTGCGTATCAGACTCGCTCAGAGGCGTAGTGGTGTTCTATAGGAACTAGGGGGGTCTTCTACAGGAAGTACGACACAGCTTTCTGGAGCAGGGAAGCCTAGACTTTTCCACATCAAATTGGGAGTTCTAAGAGAGGTAGACTCAAAAACACTCTTCTGTGCATGGTATGTTTCGAAAAACTTTCTTAATTGGGGAATCATAGAAAAATCAACCTGTGAGTTGGAAATATCAGTTTTCTTGTGTATTGCACGGAATTTCTTAGTTTTCTGCATCAGAATTCTTCTTGACGTTTCTTGTTTCTAAAATTCTCCTATAAGGAAGGCATATGCAGCTATGAGAGCCAGCCTATCGATGAACCTTTTAAAATTTGCATAGCTGAATGTGTCGTGAGAAGAAAACTTGGTCTCTGTCCTCTGTCTGTAGAAGCAAAACTCTTCCTTTCATAACCAGATAGCTGAGAGCTAAGTCACAACAGTCTTGAAACCAGGGAATTGTTGTTCTTTGATATCAAACGGCCGAGGAATTATTCCTTGAATCCAGGGGGAAACCATAAAAAACATTTCCTTTTTTACCAAAGCATAACAAAAAAAAGGAACGCTCTCACCATGTCAGGGGGGATTCTTAATTCAGCATTATCCATGGTTATCATTTCAGGTTGTTGTGTGAACTTAGACATGGAATTGATTCACCTCCAGAAATGAAACTAAGCATTCCCTATTTTCTTCTTCAGTCACTAGTTGAATGTGGGACAAAAATGAATGAAGGGATTCCAGACCAGTTGGCCCATCATGGGCTCATCGAATTATTAGTAGAAGACGCCCTGCATACCTACATTATCCCCATATCATGGGAAATCTTCTGAAACATGTCTCGGGATGACAATATCAGAGTTTTGGCCGAAACTATCACCCCATCCAACAGTGAGGAAGAAGAACACATTGAAAAAGGTGATAAAACCAATGATGAAGAAACTAAGACATTCAAACAATAGCAAAAACAGAGAAGGCGAAAAAGGAAAAAGGTTGGGAAGAAAAAGGCCAAGAAATCCAAAATGAAATTTGTCACAACCAAGATAACCACACAGAAGCTGAAAGGAAAGACACACCCAGCCAAGTAGATCGAAACAGTTAAAACAGTTTCTATAGGAAGTATGAAAACAATTTCTACAGGAAGCACGAAAACAACTAACACAGTTTCTACATTAAGTATAAAAATGGAGCAGCAAAAGGAGAAATCACCTGAGATTTTGGCTAGGAAGGTAGTAGCAATGCTTGCTACCTTAAGGACATCTCCCAAGCAAAAAGGGAAGTGGAAAAGGGAGACCGCCATGTACTTTAAGGCAGGAAGGAGCACACGGATAAAAATGGGCAGACCCAAACCACAGTCAAAAGAGCCAATTACTATTAACAAAAGGAGTAGTCTCATTCAAAGATAACCATCACCTATGAATGAGGAAGCCAAAAACCTTCACTTGGAGAGAGAAAATTCAGATGATGGACACATAGACAGCTCTACGGGGAGTTGAGACAGTTCTACAGGAATCTAAGAATTCTCTACAGGAAACTTGGGCTAAGCTAAGAGAGACCAAGAAATTGGAGGAAAATGTGGCCAAACAATCACAGGAATAAGGAAAGACAAGGAACCATCTGATGAATAGAAAAGAGAGGACAAGCTGCAGGCTGAGGTTGAGGTGCTAACAAAACTCTACAAGAAAAGGAGCACAGGTAGTGGGAAGAAGCAAAGAGAAAAGAATGGTTTCATGACCGAGAAGAGGACATCACTTTAGAATCTTGGCATGACAGGGAGGCCACCAGGGCCATCAAAGATCAAGCGATAGATTATTTGCTCAGAGGATGAGCAACACTTTCAGTATGGGGTGATGATGAGCCCCAAAAATGGATAATTATATAGGCTCATTTAGACTCCTAATTCAATTTAATCCACCATTCTCATTAGTTTATTGCATGTTTTTTATTATACTTATGCTAATAGAGTGAATTGGGTTAGTCATTATGCCAACAAGTCTAATGACTTCTTTGTGCAAATGTTTGGTCAATTTTGAGACAAAATCAAAGGTTTTTATGGGCACTTGGTAGCCAAATTCATGGAAGAACAAGGGAGAGGATTTGTAGGAAGGTGTCCCCTTCGTTTATGGGCCTTTACCTTGAATTCTCCACCATCAGCTCAGAGTTTAAGGGCCACACATTAATTATCACAAGGGCAGTCGAGCAAGGGCCAGTAAAGGTGTTGTTAACTACAAGTTTTGGTAGCCGAGTTCCTAAAGTTTAGTAGGGTTGTTGGGGTCCTCAATTTGTATAAATAAGAAGGCTCAGGGCCTCATTTCAGTTAGTCATTTTGTAGGCAGAAGTTAGCTATTTTGTAGTTCGATTTTAGTCATTTTCTAGGTAGTAGGTTAGCTCTGCATTTCAGCACATTTTCAAGCTTTTTTCTTGTAAACAGTTTTTGGGATGTAACTATTCTCTTGATCAATAAATATGAATCTAGATTTGCACCAACTCTAATCTCTCTTAGGAGGTTGTAGCTCTGGGGGTTGGGCCCAACCCAAGTGCCCAGCACATCGTTTGTTTACTTTTATGTGTCTTTGCTGCATTCTTAGAATAAAATCTCCTATTTAGATTTAAATCTTGTTTTGTTATTTAGGTTGCTTTTGATGATTAAAAAGTATTTTCATGTACAGATTGATTTGATAGGTTAATAATAGAGAAGATCTTCAGAAAAAGGCTATCAAGTACCTATGATCTTACCTCTCCCTCAGTGGAACCATGAGCTAGGACCAAGGTGACCTTGCTGCCACAAAAAATATTGTCTTTGCTTCACCATGCAATTATTAGTGTTAGATTCTCATTGGTAGAAGTTGGTACCAGTTGTGGTTAAATGCTCAAGTTTACGATTGCTTAGTTTCATAGTTAGTTCACATGATTTCATTGCAAATAAACTGTTGTTCATTTTCTTTGCTGTTATCTAGTTCAAATTGGGTTAAAGTAGTTAGATCTTTGGTTTTCTTAGTCTTTGTTGATTTGTTTTGAAAAAATCATGTGTAGAGAACCTATGAAACCTCCTCTCCTACCCTTACCCCATCAATGCAACCTGCTTCATCCTCCAACTTAGATTCTTGCGTCTCATTTGCTACGTTTTCTCCTTTTGCCCTAGTTCCTACATTCTTGCACAACATTGCCTCTCTCATCCTTGAACCAAATCCGATCACCTTAAACACTCCTCATCCTCATTCATCGAGTCCCAGACCTCTCCACACCCTCATCTAACCTCCATGCCCACTTCTCCACCATTTTTCCTCCATAAACCCTCCAAAATACTGTTTTCGGAACATTCTGTAGAAAATTCTGAACATCCTGTAGAAATTTCGGAACATCCTGTAGAACCCCTGCAGACTTCCTATAGAAGCTCACGAAAGCAGTTTCATGAGATCCAATCATTGTGAAACTCTATGGAAGGGTGCTAGGGACCCCTTAGGCCCTATTTTAACCTTCCCAACCTCTTGCAAGCATTTCCTTTCGCTAATCCACCTCTGCACAGTCAAAAACAGTTAAAGCACATGCATAATAATTCTACAAAATCATTCAAAAATAGAAAAAGATGTTTTCTTAAGATTTTACTATAGAAATAGCTTGGAAACATGCATTTTACCTTCCTAGAAGTCAATGGCATCTCTTTCAGTAGTTTGCATCCTATTTCTTGCATCAGTAGGATTAGCTGGTAAAATTAGGGTTTGCTAGGGTTTGTGTGTCCTTTCTGCTTTTCGCTTCTTTCTACAAGTAGAGTAGCCTACGTTGAGTTAGATTTCATCCATCACATTTAAAAGCTTCTTCTCAGAATTCATAGAAGTTGGCTTAATCTCCTAGCGGACTTGTTCTAGCTGATCAAGTGATAGCCACGGCAAGAGCTAGTACTTGTGCATACAGCACTGTCGCTTCCAAGTTTGTTACGAACTACCGGGTTGATAAAAGTAAAGAAGGGAGTCCCAGGAGTTGCAGCATTATTGTTGCAATACTGGGGCCCACCACATACATCATTCAACATAAGATCCCACTGGAAAAGAACACCATCCCTTTCAAGAAAAAATTAAGACCTATTAGCCATCTCTTATTGCCTTTGATTGAGAAGGAAATCAAGAAGTTGTTCGCTGCCAAAATCATAGTTCCCCTAAGGTATTAAAAGTGGATATCAAAACTTGTGGTGGTAAGAAAGAAAAATGGAGAAATCAGGCTTTGTGTTGACTTTAGAAATCTGAACAAGTGCTCTAAAAAAGATAACTATCCCCTGCCCAAGATGGAACACTTGCTTCAAAGAGTTTCAGGGGCTAGAGTTATGTCTTTCTTAGATGGATTTTTAGGTTACAATCATATATTTGTACATCATGAAGATCAGGAAAAGACTACCTTCACTACTCCTTGGGGCACTTTCATGTACTCAAAGATTCCTTTCATAGTGATGAATGTTGGGGCTACTTTTCATAGGGCCATGGACATAGCGATTGTGGGAGAGAAGGACAAGTTTGTCCTTATTTATCTTGATGACATAATAGTATTTTCTAGCAGCCACAAATACCATTTATGACATTTAACGAAGGTCTTCCTAAAGTGTAGATATTTTGGAATCTTCGTGAACCCAAAGAAGTCACAGTTTGCTCTAGAAGAAGGAAAACTTTCGGGACATATTGTTTTTGTTGATGGTGTGAAGATTGATCCAGCAAGGGTCCAAGCCATTTAGACATTGTCCATCCCAAGGTCGAAAAATGACATCCAATCCTTCCTAGGTAAGATTAAATTTGTAAATAGGTTCATTCCAAAATTTGCAGAGCTAGTAAAGAATATCACTTCCATGCTAAAGAAAGGATCCAAAATAAAATGGGTAGCTACTTCAAGAAGCTCTTTTGAAGCCATCAAACAAGCTATCATGGAAGCTCCCACTCTAATCAGCCCAGATTACACTAAGGGGCTTTGCATCTTCTCTTTTGCCTCTTATGATACGCTTGCAACCGTTCTATTACAGAAAAATGATGGAGACATAGAGCACCCCGTGGCCTTTTTCAACAAAACTCTAAGGGATGCTGAATTAAGGTATGACCTTATTGAAAAACAAGCTTATTCTCTCACTAAATCTTTGAAATCATTCAGAATTTATATTATGCATTCCAAAGTAATTGCATATGTACCTTCAGCCTCAGTAAAAGATACCTTCACTAAGTCATATACTGATGGAAAGAGGGAAAAATTGATTGAAAAATTCCTAGAATTTGACATAGAGGTGAAGCCAACTAAGCTTGTCAAAGGCCAGGGCTTGGCTAAGCTTATGGCTGAAGAAAATTACAACTTGTAAGATATAAATTGCATAGGTCTACATTCAGATAATGAAAAAACAAAGGGAACAATAGAAGAACAAAAGTAGAATCAGTCTTTGGCTGAAACTCTAGCCACATGTGAATGGTATTACAACATAGTTCATTTTTTGCAAAAGCTAGAAGTCCCTCTAGGGCTTAGCTCAAATCAAGCTCGTGCCATTAAACTTAAATGAACAAAATTATGCATTGATAAGAATCTTCTTTATTGGAAAGACCCATCAGGAATCCTCTTGAGGTGTCTAGATAAAGAACAACCTGTGGAGGTCATACACCAGTTCCATTCTAGCATCTGTGGGGGGCATCATTATTAGGAAACCACTGCTCACAAAATCTATTTTGGCCTACTCTATTCTTTGATGTGTTTTCTTTTATAAAATCTTGTGATAAGTGTCAAGGTTTGCAAGAAGACAATAGTTAAAATCTCTGCCCCTGAAACCAGTGCATCTCAATGGTCCCTTCCAACAGTGGGGCTTAGACTTTATAGGTGAAATCAACCCACATTCCAGTGGCCGACACAAATGGATTTTAGTAGCCACCAATTATTTCACCAAGTAGATTGAGGCTATACCCACTAAGAATTCCAATCATCTGGTTGTCATAATATTCTTGAATGAGAATATTTTCACTAGATTTGGTTGCCCAACCATACTATTCACTGATAATGCAGCGGCTTTCAAGGCAAAAGAATTGATGGATGTGATTGAATCCATGGGCATTCAAGTGGTGCATTCTACCTCATATTATCCTCAATGCAATGGCCTAGCAGAATCATCTAACAAAATTTTGGTAAGGGTAATCAAAAAGTTGTTAGAAGACAACAAAAAGAGTTGGGATTCCAAGTTGAAATTTTCACTATGGGCTGAAAGAGTTACCACAAAATATTCCATAGGGAATTCTCCATTCAAAATGGTTTATCCTGCTAATGTTGTTTTCCCCATCCATCTCATTCTCCCTATGGCTAATTTCTTGCAAGAAGAATAGGATGAAGAGAATGATATGGTAAGAAGAATGAATAACCTAGTTGAACTACATCAGAAGAGAGAACAAATGGTTGAGAAATCAAAGGCTCATCAAAGGCATTCAAAGAAACTTTTGATAGGAAGGCAAAAGTAGATAAGTTCCATGTTGGTGATTGGGTGCTTAAATGGGATGCATTTAAGGAAAATAAAGGTAATGATGGCAAGTTTGACTCCTTGTGGACAGGTCATTTTGCCATTGTCCAAGTTCAGCACAACAATTCATTCATCTTGCACAAGTTGGAAGGAGGATATACTTTTGGTAGCCCAGTAAATGAGTGGTTCTTGAAACTCTATTTCATTTAAGGCCTTAAAGCCTTGGTATTGTAAATATGTTTTTCTTTTAGTTTTTTTTTTTATGCTAAAAAGATTCCATGCCCAATGGAACACTCGAAGGAAGATTTAATTTTTGTTTTACAGGAAAGGCATTGATCTAAGATCCTTGGAACCTCACAGGGAGGATTTCATCCCTAGAAGGAGACAATGTTATCCTTGCTTGCAAAAGGCCCACAAATGGATCCATAATGGGCTCTTGAAGTCTCCAAATTTTCTTAAAAATGTGCTAATCGATTCATTAATTCCCTTTACATTTTCAGTTTTGGCTCAAAGATCATCTAATGATCAAACTCTATGTAAGAGGAAATCCCTTGGAAGGGAAAAAATGCACTATCGGGAGGCTCAAAACACTCTAAAAACATGAAAAAAGCATTACCACAAGCCTAAACTGGGCATTGCATAGCCACCATTAGATCTAGCTGGTCAATAGCCAAGATCTAGGCAGAAAATCACATATCGGTCGGGTAGAGGTGACAGGCTTAAAGCAGGCACATGACACTGGTGATCAACGATCGCCAATGATCAGATTGGCGGGGAGCTATGTTATATATATATATATATATATAGGAGGCCCGAGGAATGAGCGATCAACGATTGCGATCGGATTGCATTGTTGTATCCCATCGACGTACTACCATGGGGCAGGACCTTCACACATACATATGGGCAACCCAAAGAGCCAGACTAGATGGCATTATAACTGGGAATGTATATATTTTGAGATCTGTGGAGGGTCATTTTCAATGGCTTTTGGTGTATTTTTGTTGTATAAACGAAATACAAAGGGAAGCTAGGTTTGTGATATGTGATGAGACTCAGACCCAAAGGGTCGGGGAAGCAAATATATAATATTTGAGATCTGCGCCAAAACTATTTCTCATATATATTTAAGTTTTTAGCTCATTTCAAAATATAAAAGGAAGACTATGGACAGGGCCGAATGTGACTTGCAACAACAATAAGGGTGGACCTGAGAGGATATAAACCATCTTTGAGGACCTTTTGAAGTCCGAAAAGGACATCGAATGGCAGGATTTCACAGTATGGTTATGCTTTCTATTGATAACAGAAATAGTCACAATTTGTAGTTGAAAGAGAAAACAAAGGCTTGCGGACCATTTACACCACCCAACAGAGGCCAGGAGATAGGGAGAGAGTCCAGAAAGCATCAATAGACAATGCAGCACGTCCATAGAAGAAACAGAATGATCATGGAGCTCTCTGGCACAGGAGAACTCCCAGACAATGCAACAAGCAGCCAAAATATCTTAAAATTGTTATTCCTCTGTTAGAAGGAGGAAAAGCTACCAAGCCATGCTTTCCTAGAGGGCACCAAAGCAGTTAAACAATGCATATCAGGCATATTAAGATTTTGAGCCTTCTAGACATCTAAGGAGCATTGTAAATAGGCTATAAATAGTTATTAGTAAGATGTAACAAAGGTGGAACTTATGGAGATTATTACTCCTCTGTTCCTTCAAGCTTCTCATCTTCATTCTAGCAATATAAGGTTATTTTTCCATTATATGTTCAATGTACATTCTCTTTGTTGTCTATGCTTGCACTTGAATAGTTTGTTCAAGTTTTCTTTGTGTTTAAGGCCAGATAATTTTCACTTATCTCGGCTTTGATATATTACATTTGCAAGCTTCTTTGCCACCTATAGCTATCCATTTATATGTGTTAATATATATGCATTGTCCATTATAGTTAGTAAGTTAATTTGCTACCTATAGCTAGCCATTCATATATGCTCATGTATGCAATCTGTTGGTACTATCAGTATTCTCCATCTATCCATTGAATTTATAACTTGTTGAGCATCAGTGGTCTAAAGCCTTGTATTGGTGAGAGTGTTCATGCATGTCCTGAGTAGGAATAGAGCTTAAATGATTATCTCACTTGATCCAAACCATCATTCATTCTAGTAGTTTAGGGAACAAAACTGGAGATTATATGTTACGAGGCATCTCCAAGTTGCAACCTAGGAGAGTTTCCTGGAGTGTAGACAGTTAGTTCATTAAATTCTACTTTTCTAGCTTATGAGAATTCTTCTTGTTTACATGAATTCTTGGAAATTTTACATGCTAAATGCAGAGCAGGTGCTTCATAACTAGATAGATATCTCATAGCAATCAACCACCCTCCAACTTCATTCACCCATAGGCATTCCTTGTTTTCATCAAAACCTTCACCAACTTCATCATTTTAAATGGAAATTTCCTCAAGTATTTTGAGTGAATCCAACCATCTCCTAAACTTGGTTTTGAGTTCTGAATGATCCTAGGAATTTTCTCATAAAATTCCACCCATCAACCACCTTCCCTAAGCCTTCCATCGCCTCCAACACCCATCGTTTTTCTGACATCTACATCCTATAGAAATATAGGGAATCGTGTAGGTTTCTAGTACATCCTGTAGGTTTTCCTATGGTGGCCTATTTTGAGGCCGAATTGAGGAAAACCTCTGGGAAGCCTCCCAATGTCACCCATGGGTCTCCTAAACCTTGCACCCATCTCCTAAACCTTCCAGCCATCCATCAGCACCCCTAAACCACTTGCCACATCACCAAAAGAGATTAGTTTCCACACTTGATTTTTCATGAAAGGCGTAAAAAGACAAAACATATTTATTACAATCCTTTACATGCATAAAAATTGTGTTTGATGTTTTTAACTTCCATGGTTAGGTTATTAGCATCGTTTTCATGTTAACTTAGTATCATTACAAAGTGTAGCTCTTAGCAGTTAACTAGGAAATGGTGTGTCGTAGCATTGAATTTCATTCTTTTTCATTGTTGCAGCAGATCAACTCTCCCTTATGGTAGATTTCTATTTCTTTCATCAAGGAACCAAACTTCTTCTAAATCCATAGGAGTATAGATTGCAAACCCTAGTGGTCTCTCTCTAGTTGAACATTGACAAAAGGCAGAATGATCACTTTTACTTGTGTATACAACAATGTCACCTCTAAGTTTTTATGAACCCCAGGTTGATAAAGTAAAGTTGGTAGCCCAAGATGTTAAGGTCCGACCCTAACTCTCTTATTTATTTAATAGGGGCAAGTCATATTTATATTTAGTTCAAGAGTCAATAAAGCCCATATTAACAATTGTAAGTGGTTGACCCACATTTCAAGAAGGGACCACAATTAGCTGCAAATGGGCCATGGTATTAGATAGATGGTATTAATAAGAACCATGGTACTGAACCATGGTATTGCATGTATGAATCCTATATAAAGGATAAAGACTCCCCTTGAGGAGCATCGTGTCTAATTTTGTACTTGAGCCTAGCTCTATTGGAGGTTGCCCCCTCGAAGAGGCATGTGAACATTGCTTTCATTTTTGAATAATAAAATACACACTATTATTTCTTATTGTTTTGTGTTCTAGGTATATTTCTTCGCATATTTGATACTCTAGTATATTCTCATAGGTCAAGAGCATAACAAGTGGTATCAGAGCACTTGAGGACTGGTGGGATCTCCATTTTTAGCAAATTTGTTTTGGCTAGAGACGTTTTATGGTGTGTTTAAACCACAAGACCTATCGTTGAGCACATAAACCTGTAGATTTGGGGAGGCATGCACATAGGAAATACAAGAGGTGGTCATGCTTGTTGGACTCCCTTGTAACCCTTGTGGGTACCCCTTGGAGTAGTAGCACATTAGACAAGACCGTGCACAGATTGTCTTCCAAGTACCCTCTAGGTATATCGGAAGCCCACTAGCCTCTCTTGAAACATCGCCATAGATAAACCGTCAGCCGTCTTGCTGCTATAGTACACTGAGAACAACACTTGGGGAGATTACTTGCGTGTATGATAGGGTAGTCGGGTTGTACGGCTAAGGGTATGGTTGATCCTCCTTGGTTAGTGCCCTGAAGGATTGGGCCAAGTACTACTATTGGACCCTTATGTATATTGTGATCTATAGCACCTAACACTCCTTCAGACCATAGTTCCCTTCTCTCTCTCTAGATCATGCAACATCTTTACCAGAACGTATCTATCAGGTTGGGTACTGTCACAATCGCAACAATCAGATCTGCCATTTAGATATATCAAATCCACCATTCAGATCTATTAGATCTACCATTTAGATCTATCAGATCCGCCATTTAGATCTAGCAGGTTGGGTTATGTAGTAGTCGCAACAATTAGATCTTCCATTCATATCTAGCAGCAGGGGTTGGATCATTGCCACATTCCTACTCATACTCTATAGTTGAGGTTTTTGCCAATAGATATGACTATTTGTGTGGCTCCTATACTAGGGCACGATTCTCATAGGACATTGGGTAGAATTAACTTTTCTGGGAATTAGCTACTGCAGTATTTGTAAGCGAGGAAAAAAAATCCTTTCTGTGTAAAGAAAAAAACGAGTCTGAGACACTCTCGGGATGCTTATAGGAGACTTAGCCGATAAGAATCAGGTCGACAGGCTAAGCAAGGTGGTACCATTCACTTCTCAGCGTCAAAATTTTTGGTGGTCCCAAATTTTTTTCATAGTAACAACAAGTGCGCTGGATCTGTGCATGGTACAAACCAGAGTTCAAGCTATGGCCAATGAGAAGATAGACACCCTTGAACAAAATTTGGAGGCATTAATGAAGTAGATCTAATCCTTAAATGACACAATTACCAAGGGAAAGTCGTGGGAATAATTGGAAAAATATGATATTAATGAAAACCTTGATGGCGAGTCTTGCCATTCTCTTCACTTATATGGAAACCACCAACAGTCCCAGCCTCGACACCCAAGCTAGACATGTACAAATTTGATGGCTCTCATCTGGCCGTATCGCTAGCACAAATGGAGCAATACTTCACATTGAATCAAATCAAAGATGATGCGACTAAGCTAAGTGTGGGAAGGCTGTACTTGGACCAAGAAAGATGGCAATGGTGGTAGTGGCATCAACGCTGCTATGTAAGGCCAATGACTTGGTAGATATTCTCAAAAGCCCTTTCTGATTGCTTTCACCATGAATCTAACTTTTTGGGTCGTCTTACTAAGCTCCAACAAACATGCATAGTGAAAGAATATATTAAAGACTTTGAAGCATTAGCCTTTCGCACAAGAGGTATAGCAAACAAATTTTACTTGGAATTTTTTATCAGTGGTCTCAAAGATGCTATATAAGTCCACGTCCGAATGCACCACCCAGTCTCATGGCGGCAGCTTGCAAGACAGCTTGGGAAGTAGAACACATGTTAATAGCCTAGTCAACTCATCCAAATTTCATAGCCAAGGGACACCCCACCCAGGCTCCGAGCACTACCCAAACACTTAAGGTTCAAAAGGTGTCACCAGCGGAAATGACGGAAATAAGAAAGCAAGGATTGTGTTAATACTGTGATGAGAAATACTCCCCATGACATAAATGCAAGGAACCCAAATTCTTTCAAATTGATGCTACTGATCATAGTTCATTTGAGGAAGCCCCACCATTTGAGGTACCAGAGGAGGTTTATGAGGACAACCAGCTGGACAATGATCTCCCAGCTACACTTAAAGAACCAATTATCTCACTTCATGCTTTGGCAAGAATTTCTTCTACCCAAACTCTCAAAATCATAGGTTTTATTAAGCATTACCCTGCAGTAATCTTAATTAATAGTTGCAATACGTATAACTTTATCCATCAAAGAGTCACGAAAGTAATGCATTGTTTTGTCAGAGCAGTCTCTAATTTCCAGGTCCAGATTGTTGATGGGCGGATGATGAAATGTGAAGGCCGCTGTGAAAATGGAAAACTTCAAATGGGCGCTTATCACCTAAAGACCCACATGTTTTCCATCAACATGGGTGGGTGTGACATTGTCTTGGGTCCTGAATGGATCTGCACACTCGGCCTAATCACAATGGATTTTCAGGAGTTGTATATGATCTTTAAGCAGAATGACCACATGCATACCCTCTGCGGACTCCAGGTAGGTGCTCCTTCTATCATCAGCTCGCATAGCATGGAAAAATTGTTAGAAAAGGGCCACCATGGAGTTATAGCTCAATTTAATGCCATCTAGGCCATTGAACCCACTTCTCTTCATATTCATCCTAGGATGAAAAAAGTCTTAAACAACCATCTGCGGGTCTTTGACAAGCCTAATGAACTTCCACCCTCAAGAGCGGAACATGATCATAGCATTACTTTGGTCCCAAGGGCACAACCACCAAATGTGTGCCCATATAGATATCCTTTCGGCCAAAAGAATGAAATTGAAAAAATCATCAAGGAACTCCTGGAAGCTGGTGTCATTCGTCCTAGCATTAGTCCTTATTCATCGCCTGTGGACATGGTGCTCAATAAAGATGGGGAATTGTGTATGTGTCCAGACTTCAGGGCCCTCAACAATCTAACGGTCAAAGATAAATTTCCCATCCGAGTTGTTGATGATTTGTTGGATGAACTAAATGGGGCTCAATTATTTACTAAGCTTGACCTTTGCTCGGGTTATCACCAAATTCGTATGAAATAAGTAGACATTCCAAAGGCTGGTTTCTGAAGTCATGAAGGCCATTATGAATTCTTGGTCATGCGATTTGGTCTCTGTAATTCCCCATCCACTTTTCAGAGCTTCATAAATCACCTGCTCAAACCATATCTCAACAAATTTCTCCTTGTTTTCTTTGATGACATCCTCATCTATAGCCTCACCTAGGAAAAACACCTTCAACATGTAGATTTGCTCTTGCAACTGCTCCGGATGCATAAATTATTTGTCAAATTGTCCAAGTGCTCTTCTGGAATGGAAGAAGTTGAGTATTTGGGCCACATTATGGGGTGTAAATGTGTTAGGGTGGATCCCAAAAAGATCCAGGAAATGCAGGATTGGCCTCAACCAAAGACCTTGAAGAGTTTGAGAGCATTTTTGGGTCTCACCGACTAGTATCGTAAATTTGGCCGCAATTATGGTCACATTGCTAGACCCTTCACTCACCTTCTCAAGAAAAATTCATTCCTATGGAATGATGAAGTGCAATAGGAATTCATAGCTCTCAAACATGCCATGTGTGCCACTCCTGTATTGGCACTACTCGACTTCACCAAATCTTTTGTGATTGAATGTGATGCTTCAGGTACGGGCATTGGGGTTGTCTTAATGTAGGAAGGTCGACCCTTGGCCTTCACTAGCCAACAACTAAGTGGGACAAATCTGGGACAATCTACCTATGAGAACAAGATGATGGTCATCTTACATGCAGTGGATACCTAGTGACCATACTTATTGGGGCGACGTTTCCAAATCCACACAGATCATCAAAGCCTTAAATATTTTTTGGAGCAACGCCTATCCTCACCACAAAAAAATAAATGGCTAGCCAAAATGTTGGGATATGATTATGTGATAATTTACAAGAAAGGGCACGGAAATGTTGTAACGGATGCTTTATCATGCCAATTTGAGGAGGAAATCACCATGCTAGCAATCTCTCTTCCCATTCTAGAGTGGATTGAAGAGGCTCACCAGGAATGTTTTTCACATCCTTCACTCTCCCAACTCATTAATAAATTACAGGCACATCCAAATTCCACAGTGGGCTACCCTTGGTAGGATGAGATTCTTCACTATAAGGACAAAGTAGTAATATCACCAACATCCACCCTCGAAAGTCGCATTTTGGCAGAGTTGCACTCATCTCCCATTGCAGGCCATTCAAGCTTTCAGAAGACTTATGCTCGCACTCGATGTCCATTCTTTTGGAGAAGCATGAAAAAGGACATTCTTAATTTTGTAGCTGAGTGTGATGTGTGTCAGTGCCACAAAGGAGAAATAGTCAAATCCCCAGGCACCTTACAGCCATTTCCCATCCATGCCTCAATCTAGAAGGAGGTTTCTATGGATTTCATTACTGGTCTTTCGAAGTTAGTCATCATGGTGGTTATGGACAAAATCTCTAAGTATGCTCATTTTTGTACCTTACCCCACCCTTTTACACCCGCTTTGGTGGCTCAATCTTTCATGGACCACATTTTCAAATTGCATGGCATGCCAACTGCCATTATGTCTGATCATAACTAGATTTTCACCAATAACTTTTGGTAGGAACTCTTCACGCTACAAGGTACCCAAATACAACTCAATACATCCTATCATCTCCAAACTAATGGTCAAACTAAAGTAGTCAACAAATGTCTAGAGACCTACCTCAAGTGTTTCACTTCAAAAAAGCAACATCTATGGGTATAGTGGTTGCCTCTAGCCGAATGGTGGTATAATACTAACTATCATGCCACCACCAAGATGACTCCATATGAAGTAGTTTATGGTCACCTCCCTCCTTCACCTACTTCCTATATCCAGGGATGCTGTAAGGTACAAGCAGTGGATGAACTCTTACAGAACTATGCAACCATGCTTGCCCACCTCAAAGAGAATCTCCATCAAGCTCAAAATTGCATGAAGCAACAAGCAGACCAACATTGTTCAAAGTGCCAATTTCAAGAACGGGATCAAGTATTCTTGAGGCTGCAACCATATAAGCAAACGTCACTCAAAGACAAGGGTTGTCAAAATTTATCTACAAAATTCTACGGACTGTATCAAATACTTTTGCACATCAGAGAAGTAGCCTATAAGCTAGCCTTGCCACCCATTGTAAAAATCCACCTCATCTTCCATGTCTCATGCCTTAAGAAAGTGGTTGGGAACCATTTCAAAATTCAAACTAGTCTACCAGAATTGGATGGAGAAGGTTCAATCTAGCTCCAACCTGAATGATCCAGATGGATCTTCAGGAACACACATAGGACAAGAAGTATAGAGGGATGCTCAAAAATCAAAGTCAAACTGAGCTCATATGCAAAAGATAGAGCTCTTAAAAGTTTGACATGAAAGGGGAAAAAGTGGGACCCACAGTGTGCCACATGGCATCCCCATCAACACGTGGGACCCACATGGTAGCCCATCAGCCACTGACACATGGAAGCCTTTCATTGGCCTCCTTAACCTGCGCACACAACAAAAATCAATTTTGGATTAAAAAAACCATATAACAAAAATGGTTTAATATAGTTATTAAAATAACTATATAAAGACAATGAAAACACAAATCATAACAAAACATTTTATATTAACTAAAAGTCAAAAAGAAAAAGGTTAATATAAAATTGGTTGTATATTATGGTTATATTAAATACAAAACCATATATATATTTATAACCATATTAAAAAACAAACAACATTATACCATATATGAAATATGGTTAGAACCAAACCAACTTGGGATTCAAAAAAAAAAAGTCAAGCCATGTGTTATTTTCTGAGCACGATATATTAAAAGGGTTTTGGGTATAGCATAATAACAAACTTCTACATGCCAAAACCCACGTGCTTCCATCTAAAAGCCTTCATGCGGATCAAGGATGGTGGAAGGGTTAAAGGTTTTTTTTAGGGTAATATATATATATATAAAACTGTAAAAATATATTTCTGGAGGGGTAAGAGTTGACCTCCTAAACTTCTCCCCACTATTTTAATGCTTTTACCAATCCACCCAAACGAACTTCTTGGTAACTCCACTAGGAATACTATTTAAGAATTCAGTTTTTTCCAGAGCTGAGAGGAGAAGGACTGCACAAATTTTGAGACAAAAGGTAGGCATGGATTTCAAGGTATAAGGCTATGGGCATGCTTTTTGAAGCATTTTAATAATTTTTTAATGCAAGAACCATGAATTTTGCAGGAGAGCAAAATTTTCAACTTCTCATAAATTGACAAATTTTATATGGATTTTACACCTCTCGTCACCATGAACACAATGGCACTATCCATTTTTCAATCAGAGTTTTGTATATTCCATTCAATTCTAGAATGCACGTGAAACCATGATTTCAGCGAAAATAAGGAGTGGAACCATGA
Source organism: Pinus taeda (assembly GCA_000404065.3). Classification (NCBI taxonomy): domain Eukaryota; kingdom Viridiplantae; phylum Streptophyta; class Pinopsida; order Pinales; family Pinaceae; genus Pinus; species Pinus taeda. The sequence goes on along the minus strand of APFE031247050.1, from coordinate 1,303 downwards.
GCCATGAAATTTTCCCACGAGGTAAAATTTCACATTGTAAGAATATGTTCAAGTTTATGCTTGCTTTCATGGTTTTCCACAGGGATCCTAATGGTGAAATCAGATTTGACATCTGAGCAGCGGATTTTCAGCTCATCCCTGAAACAAAATCTTTGAGGAATCCCGAGGGAATCTAAAAGATTCCTTGAACACCAAATTTTCAACTTCTCAGAATTCAGATTTTATACAGTCGTTTCAACACCAATCGATGCCATAAATCTCATGGTGTATTCAAATTTGTCTTTCTCTCATTTATTATTTTAGTCACTTTTCTAAGTGCTAGTGCATATGTCCATCTTCATGTGCGAACAATCTTCTTCTTGCGATCAATGCTATGAGATCGATGTTTCAAGAAGCTTCAGCACTTTGACATCCTTTGCTTTAGATGGCCCTTGGTGGTGAGGTATATGATGTGTTCATGTACTTCTTGTTTCTACATTATGTTGTATAGTTCCATGATTGATGTTGATGCAGGATCTTGTTTATTACATGTTGTCATGATTCCTTGCTTGATTTGATGTGGAATCTTTCTATGTGATGTAATTTTTGTCATAACTCTTTATGTTATGCTTTGGGATCCCTTGTTGTATGTTTTTGGGATACTCTTGTTGTCATCATGCATGTGTTTGTTTTGATATCCCTTTTGTGCCATGTTGGTGGTATGTGCACCATGGTTGTTTTTGTGTCATACTGATAGGAGGCTTTTGATTGGGAGTTCTAGTTGTGGAACATTTCGTAGAGCCACTCCTGCGTGAGGGAATTCTTCCTTGTATGATCAAGACATCATCTTTGTGTACATCATCTTTATTGACAACACATAATGCAACGCCCTACACCATCTTGACACCGGGGCCCGAAGACTTAGTCCCTCCTGGATGAACTCCTTTATCAATGGCTTTTGTTTTCATTTGCTGATGATTGTTATGTTCCTCTTATTTACTGTATGCAGCTATATTTGTTAATGTTCTTTTAAAAAGAAATTTTAACACATTATGAAAGTAAAAGGTCTTGGAAAGGTCCTTCTTCACACTCGGACTTGGATCAAGTGGTATCAGAGCGGTCTTTATGTGCATGTGAATTGGAGTGTGAACAATGGAACCTGCAACAATAGAGAATGAAAGAGAAATGTACGAGACCATGGTCAACATTTCCAAGAGAGTGGAAATCATGTATGAAACTCTACAGAAAGAGACAGAGGAAAAGGAGCGATTGCAGCTTTAGTTGCAAGCTACAGAAGAGGCCATGGAAGAACTGAAGCAAAACA
>APFE031247044.1:0-10626 GCA_000404065.3 Pinus taeda | reverse complement strand
GAGGCTATGGTGAGTATTTTTCGCAACAACACAATGTTCCTACTTTAAATTATACGTTTTGTGGCCAATTTTACAGTGAAATCCAGTAAAAACAGGGTCGGGAGCAATTTGCTATAAATACCTGTTTTCTCGGCGGAATGGCCGATTTGCAGGTGACCAGGTGAGCCAAGGGGCCGAGCTGTGGAGTAAAACTGCTGGTTGGCGGATTTGAATGGCGAAAATAGTCTTTTGCACGTAAATTTGCATGCACAGGTTGCGTACAGAAAACAAATAGAAATGGGTAAAAACAAGCTTTTTCACCCCTTTTACTCGAAATTTTGACTTTGGCGGGTTCGGGGCGATTTTTTCTGATGACATCTGCATGCCATCATTTTTCCGTGTAGCGGGGTAGGGATGCTAACATGGCAGCTGACCTGGCATGTGACGTGGCGGGTGACGTGTCAGGTGACGTCAGCAAATAGGCAGGCGACAAGGTGGGTGACGTCATCAGGTGACGTGGGCATGACGTCAGCAGGGAGGTGGGCGGGTGGTAAGTGGTATTCCTCTTACTGCTTTTGGGGGAAGTGGTTTCGGGGGAGGGGGCTTCAAACACGCGCGGGCGCTTGACACGCATCCTTGGTACGGTAGAAATATCGCCCATCCCCCAGACACTATAGTTCGGCAGGTTAGGACTCGCAATATCGCCGACCACCGTCGGATCTGTCAGCGCCAATCAGACAGCTGGCGGGTAATGAAGGTGGCAGCAGGTTAACAGCGGGGGAACTGCTTTAATTTTTGTGTTTTGTAATGTTTTTCGGTGTATTTCGAGCTTTGGGTAAATGTGTTTTTGGGGGTAAAAATGCGGGTTTTCGGCTATTTATTTAGCCAGAGGCCAAACAAGTCCCGATGGGCACGTGGAAGGTTGTTATTGGCCCCCGGTGGACCAATAACTCCCTAAAAATATATATATATAGCTATAGTTAGCCAAGGGTCGGGGTATTAGATTTTTTAGGGATTTTGTGTATTTATACATAGTAAGGGACGGGATTATACATAGGAGCTATATAATAGGGTTAGTAGGTTAATATGATTATGTGGGATGGGTTTGTATGGTTTAGGCTAAGTTTGTAGAGTGAAAACTTAGGCATGGGAGGAATGCAAGAATACCCAGTTGTGAAGTCTAGGAAACTTGGCAAAAAGGGAATAAAGACATTTTACACAAGAAATGTGGCTTGTTTTGCCTAGGTGAAAACACATTTTCACTTAGTTTTTCTGTGAGATGAAGTGGAATAAAGGTAATGAGCAGATCTCATTGCCCTTGGGGGGAATGTTAGTAAGTGTTTCTTGGGAAAATGGGGAGGGGAATTAGTCATGCTCCATTTGTTTTGTAGCCACCTTGCCATGGTACCTTCTGATTTTTATGAGATGAAAACTCATTCCAAAGGAGAAAATTGCTCATACACCTGCTTCTATACCATTAAAACTGCCTACCCAACCTAGTATACCTAACATCTTCTCTTCATTTTCATTGGGTGCATTTGAACTAGCAAACCCTGATTCCTCTCTTTTCTTTTAGCTGCCCTCCTACCCTTATCTCTTCCAGGGCTCAGATTAAGTTGTTGAGACCCTTTGCTTCTCTACCTAACTACTTGTCTGCCAAGCTTAAACTGTTTTTGCAGACCTTTATTCTCTATTCTAAGACAAGTAAAATTCAAACATGATCTAGCCAGGATTAGACTGTCTGGCTATTCATAAATTGTGACAAGAGTCAACCACCTATACATAGTGAAATTCTTCAAAATATGGAACCTTTGCAACATGAAAAGGATGAACATATTTGGCACCTCTCCAGTCAATCATGAAATATGAAACCTATTGGTATAGGAAGCTAACAGTAGATCGCATATCGTATTTCATTCTCTGGTATATTTATAGTTAGATATTGTTAAATTAAGCTATATGCATGTGTCGAGTAGTTAAATTAGATTACACTTAGCTTACTCATTTCCCGTTACATCTTATATCATCCCACCAACATTATCACATCTCTCTCGGAAACTGGTCCCATTATTCCCAGTCGGAGCCACTATACCAAACGAAAAAAGAGTTGCTTTCAAGGTCCGGACCAAGTGGTTTTCCCCTGTGTTGTCGCAATGATTTTGGAGGCTTCAACATAATGTTAAAAAAAAAATGGGTATTAGTGATTAATGTGACCTCAACTTCTCTATATTATTGATAGTTGATAAGGTGGGACCTTACATCTTGTATCCATGAGGTTATTGTTCAAATGATAGCAAAGCGAGGCAGGAGACTCTAGGGATCATGACCACGTCTATAAATCGATTCACTCTTGTACAGATTTAAAACACTACGTAATGCAAAGACAAATGGAAAATCAATGACTTAGGTCAATTCCTTATATTGTTGTTGACTAGGGTGGGGTTAGAACTTGACTGAGTCCATGAGTGTAGTTGGCTAAATAGAGAAGTTGCATGACTAATAATGGCAACATAGATTGAGTTTTGCAAAGTGTAGAAGGCCAAATTTATCATTTCAATGTTTACATGCCTTTGTTCAGTGAATATTAATATTGGTGCATACAAGACCTAGGATTGCACAAATATTTATTCTTCAGTGCACAACATGTATGATATAATTCATAGAGCTTGCTATATCCACATTTTATGGATGATAAATCTTGTAAACAACTAGAGGCCTTGTCCCAAGGGAATTGAAGAGAGTCAAACTCTAATCTAGCAAGAATATCAATAAATTTCATATTTACCTATAAACCACCTAAACTAACTCTTGAAACTACAATTTTTTTATTTAAATTATATATTGATATAATAAATTATGAAACAAGTTAAAGATAAATATAAATAATAAAAATAGAAAAATAATAAGTTTAGAATTATATAATATTTTTCCTCAACATTAATAACAAAAATAAATAAATAATAAGTTTGAATTCTCTATATAAAACTTAATTTGAGTTGTAAAAAAAATTATGGCCTATTATTGAAGTTGTAAAAAAAAAATTATGGCCCAAGTAATAAAAATAAGGAGATATAAGTTTGGAATTATATGTAATTGGAGTAAATTGTGAATAGGGGGAGATGTTATACAGCCTTACCTGTAATGTGATAATGTGTAATATTACGTGATAATATTTATATATGTTTGTGATGAAATATTTATTAAATTTTATTAAAATAAATGTGTTTGAGTTTCTGTTTTATTTTATTATATATTATATATTATATATTATATATATATAATATATTCATGCTTGATATATAAAGTATATATAATAAATTAGCTTTTATTTAAATTAATTTTTTTATTAATTTTAAAAGTTAATAAAATTATAAATTTATAAAAAATTTGTATCTTAAAATAAAATTTTCATATTAAAAAAGGAAATATTTAAATTAAAATTAGAGGAAAAAAAATTAGATGTAAAAGTAATTGAATTTATCTTCTTATTATTTTACTACGAAGGGTAGTAGACTCCATCTTGCAAGTGGGACCCCTCTTGTTGGCACTACCCTGAAGGTTATAATGGCAACTAGCCAAGTTTGAACCTAGGGGTTATAGTGGCAACCAACCAGCATTGGACTTGGGTTTTGCCTAAGTAATCTTGATGAGTTAAATGCATATATGTTTTGGTAAAGTAAAATGTACATGTGTTTAGGCCTTTAGGAACCTAGATTTTGTAAATATGTTCATATTGTAGAATTCCATAATGTGAGTATGTTTCTTAGAAGTTCAAATTGCATTTTTTATTAAGGCTATTTCTTGCTAGTTATTCTCTTCTTGTAATCATTGTTTTTTTTTATAGTTGTCATATAATGTATTTGTTATAGCTTCCTAATAACTGGTATTGTATCACCATTTAACAAGTGGTAGCTATTTTACCTATTACTGTTGTTTTTATGAAGAAAATTATTTTAAATACACTTCTTTCCTTAAAGAAAAAAACTAATATTTTTATTTCAGGGGGCTAGTGTGTAACTGATTTGTAGGATTAGCCTAAAAAACCATGACATAAGGGCATCTAAATTGTTAAAATTATATGAAGAGCAAATCCAACCTATACTACAATGACCCTTAAAATAGACACGTTCTAAATATCTTCTCTCAATTACCATGGAGATTCAATCCTAAGTAACTTAAAACAAAAACCCTTTAAATCCAATCATACTAATAAAATTTTAGAAAAAAACTAATTTTAATTAGATATTAAAAATAAAATTTAAATTTCAAATAGCCTAAGTTTTTTATATGGAAACTTCAATTTTTAATATAAATATTAAAAATAAAATTTAAAATTCAAATAACATAAATAATTTTTATATAGAAATCTCAAACTTATACCTCAATTGTATTCAAAATATTCCAAAAATTCTCACATGAAGTTAATTATAAAATTAAAAACCAATACATAGATACAAATATCCAATATTAACTATCTCCAAGCAAATTCTAAGATGCCCAGTCTACTTGTAAGTATTGATGTGTTATGCATCTTAAAGGATTAGCTATTACCAATTATAGTAATTGTATAATCCAAAACAACATATCTTTATAAAGTTGACATTGTTTAATCAAATACCAGAAAAAATAATTTTTCTATATTAGAGTTATATAAAGATATAGATTATGATTTAATGATCCAATACTCAATTAGTTTGATGGCTTATTAGTGAGTAATGCTAATAGATCATAGGATTATTAGTGAAAGATGTGTTATTGGTGTAAGAGATGAAGAACACATAAATTTAATATTGTTCTTAAAATTATTTCAAAAATATGGAAATGTTTAAAGGATGCAAAAGAAAAGGAAAAAAATTAGTCTTTCAAGGTTTTAAAAAGTTGAATAAGATGGAAAACCATTTTTAGCGAAGGATTGAAGAGATGGAAGAAGTTATAAATAAATAAAAAATGGGAAATGTGTGGTAGAAAAATATCTATATTAAAAGCTACCATTGTATATGGCTATTTCATAAGATCCCACAAACTATGTTTTGAAATATAACAATATGAATATTGTTCTCATCAAGGATGATTCATGATGTCATTCATCGAAAGAATTTCCTTACAAATTGTCATGTGATTGCAAGTGTAACTTGCAAAGTGGCTCAAAATGAAACCATAATCAAGACTAAAATGAAATGTAGCTCATAAATCAAGACTAAAATTCAATATACCTAAGTAATTAGTCCCTTACCCTCAACATCACCCAAAAGAATTTTAAGAGGTGATTATATTAAAAAATGCAAGGGACAACTTATATTAAAAAATGCAATTTTCTTTTGATGTATAATTTTCTCATGGTAAAATAACATTGTGGGTCTTCATAATTTCCAAATGGAATGTTAGTGGTTGGACTTGTACTATAGCCCCATGAAGCTTCCCCTTCAAGCCTAGTCAATGCTCAATGAACTCAACTAGTTCTTAGGAAAATCCCTTTTTTGGGCCTAAAATCAAAACTTTTTCAGTTTTTGTCGAGATTTTAGCTAGGTTTCTTAATTAGTATTTTAATTAACCCAAATAGATTTCTTAGTTAGTATTTTCATTTATCATGAGATTTTATAGTAGCTTTAGTTTTAAAATTTATCTATAAACACCTTAGTGTGAGAAGTTTTTTGTGTTTCCTTAGCTGTAAGGTCTTCAATAGGTATGCTGGTTGGAAGTGGAGGGCCCCCACACCTTAGCTTGTGCACTTAGTTTTATTTTCTTCGATAAGTGTATTTTTGGCATATATTTTCATGTTATTTTGATTCTAGTGTATTTTCCTTCATATTTACTTTCTCAAGTTATCTTGTATATACTCAAACTTCTATCTTGATATGCTCATAATTGTTCATAACTAATTTATAAAGCCTATTATCCATAAACTAAAACATCTTAGTTCATACTTTTGTAGATTAAATTACATTTTATTATATTATACAATGATTAGAAAAATAAGCCTACTAATGGATGATGTGGAAGAGTAAGAGCGACCACCGCAATATCTTTATTTTGGATGGTCATAGTGAGAATGCAAATGCTTTAGACTAGACTTTTTATATCATTGACTTGCCATTTTGATTTTCAAATCACTTGATTTCATTGTGATATTTCAAAATCAACGATACATGACAATGTAAAATATCAAGAGTAAACCATTAAAACCTTGGGACACCAAAAAGATTACAACATTTAAGACATTGATGCATACCTAGTAAATCAACAAATTTTGGATATACGAGAATTTCATTTTCCAAATAATGTAATTAGATTAAGTTTTGTTTCATGCTTTCTTTAAAATCTCATTTAGATCCTTAACCCCTTTATTTAAAAATTTCTAATAATATACCTATCTAATGTCCATGCTTACTATTATTAACCCTAGAAGACTAATTTCAATCAAACTACGCTTGCTTTCCTTTATTAACCATAGTTAACTCCCTAAAACCCATGCCAATTACACAAAATATTTTAAGGATACATGCTACTAGCCATGACTAGATTAAGCATGCATTAATCTCATATATTTGGGCCGCTCTCTTCAATGCATAACGAAGTGGTTTCAGTCTGAAGATGCCATTCAATTCCAAATATTTGTGCAGTAAAATTCTTGAAGGCTTTCCCTTAATATAGAGATCTGCCCATTTTTAATCATCACATCCTCGTCCAGTTTTTCTATTATCTTTTGGGATGCTTCTACCTCTGCATTCAATCTCATCATATCATAATCAAGTTGCTCTCGTTCTTCCCGTATCATATCCTTGTCCTTTGAAACCTTGCCCAGGTCCTCTTTTAGGACTTTTATTTGTTTTAAACATCTCTGCAAGTCACCTTCTAAACCACTTACTATTTCATTCTTTTTTCCAAGCTGAGATTCCAAATCTGCCACCTTGTGGTTTGCAGTGCCAAGCAGATGTTGCATCTTTTTTATTTCAGCCTTGGAAAGCTCTCGATTCTTCAGAAGCATTGCAACATCTTCTTGTAGCTGCTCCACTTCAAGAACTCTTGAACAAAGTTTTTCTCTCACAAGTCTGGTAATCAAAGTTTGGGCTTTAAGCTCATCTTGCAGTTCACTCAACTCCCAATATTGGTCCTCCAACTGCCCAGCTGAATCTTTCCTCCAATTCGCTTTTTGTCCTTGGGCTTCATTGCAAGCATATAGGGTGATTTCTTTCAAAATACCCTTTACCATATTGACACTGTCCTTGAAAAGATAAGCTTTTTTTTCCAACATCTGCACATCCATTTCATGTTCATTAACCACTATAGCATTAGTTTTATTTTGTCCATTGACCAGTCCAGCATTACTTTTGTATTTCAAGGTTTCGAGTAGCTTAGAACAGAGCAGCCTATTTTCATCAAACAGTAACAATGACCGAGTCTGCATCTCATCAAGCCAAGGACATAGCTCTTGGACTAACTTCATTAAACCATGCAAGCCATTGCCGATACTATTCTCTCTTCTGCCTCTGAGTCTAGACCCTTGAAGGCCATCAGTATTCTTCTCCTTTCTTAAACGTTCATGATAACTTTGAGAGCTCTTACAGTCGGCTAGTTTATCCTTGCAGAGAGAATACTGATCTGCACTGCCACTCACCCGGATCAGTTTTTCTTGTTGAAGCTCGGCTGCCATGTGTTTATTAATATCGCCCTTTAGCCCAGAATTCCATAATGGTCTGTTTATAGCCCTTTCATGATCTTTCAACAACCATTGAAGCCTTGAATATGATTTCTTTAAACCATAGCTTTCCCTTTCTTCTTCATAACATCTTTTGGTTGACTGTAGAGTATCATTTGCTTTTTCGGTTCCTATTTCTGATTCTTTCAAAGCTTGTCTTAGTTGTGCAATTTCATTGACAGAGTCCTTTAATTTTATGTTGAGCCTATCCCTGTAATGCTCAGACTCTGTCAGCTGATTTTTTAAATTGGCTTCCTTGTTTTTCATATCTAAAACTTCTCTTTGCAAAGCAACATTCTGCACTTCAAGATCACTGATTCTGTCCCTCAATCGCCTTTCACCGAACTTGATCTTCTCTTGCTTATTTGCACACTCACTTGACCTCCTATTCAACTCTTTCTGTAAACTTGACTGCAATTCATCCTTCTCTTTTTGAATCACCATAAAAGCTTGATTGGCAACATATTTTTCAGTCATTCGATTTCTGATTTCACAGGATAAATCAAGAGCTAAATTCCGCTTCTCCTCCAGCAACGTCTTCACCTTTTGCTGCAGTGTCTCTACAGCAACAATCATAGATTCTGCCCTATTACGACCCATTTCTCCCTTTCGACCACCTGCACCATCATTTGATGCTTTTGTTAATTCCATCTCCTCCGACAACAGCGACTGAGCTAGTTCCTCTGCTGCTCTTGCTTTGTTTTCCAACTCTTCTCCATCAATAAATGTATATGGAGCAACATTTTCATATAAGGCTTCAACCCACATGGTTTTAAGTTTTTGTCTATCATCCTCTTCCTCTGTATTTTGCCTCAAATTCAATGACTCGGAAGATTCTGTTTCTGTTTCTGTTTCTTCTTCTTCACTGGTCCAGCAATGGTGTTTCACAAGCGATGCTGCTGATGATGGAATAAGTTGTTCAAACACAATCTTTTTATCTTCAACAAGATCGCCATCTCTGCTAATATCTGTAACAAAAGAAAAATGATCCTCTCCATCGCTGGGCAAAGGAGTAACTCTTCCTCTTAATGGCGAACAGCTTCCGCTAGCACTATCCGACATATTTCCTTCACTAGTTGGATTTGGTACTGTGAAGCTCGGTTTACTTGAACAAGATCGCTTCGGTTTCCATCCAAAAATCCTCAACATTTTGCACTATTTTTCAACAACTCGCTTCAACGACAAGTTGCTGAAGTTGTTAAAAAATCCGCTTCTTTGACGAAATAATTGCTGAAATCGTTGTTGAAATAAATGACAGCTATTTCCCCAGTTCAACCTCCACTTTAGAATTATTTTCTCGTGAGTCGTGACCATAGCGATAGCTATTTATTTGAATTAATATAATTACAAGTTGTATAAATACCCACAGACGACATTCAAAAGTGTATGCATTTTAAAGAGTGGTCGGCTTGCTTAAACATATTTTTAAAGATCATTATTATCCGGTGTTTATAGCTTTTATTAAATTAATATTAGTTATGATTTTTGTTCTTGTTGGCTTGATTCTTGAAAATTTGACTTTTAAATTTCATTATTTATATAATAATATTTTATACGGGCTATAAATTTCATTATTTATATAATATTTTATACTTGATTTTTGTGATTCATATACCAAGTTTTTTTAAGATCTTAAAATTTCCAAGTGATTTATTTGGATGAGACTTGGTATATTATTATTAATTGTGATTATATAAATATAATAATTATAATTATTTTAATAGGGCGTGGTTTATATTGGAATTGGGTTTGGGGAATTTCAAATCTTTAAATTATGGATGGTGAAAATTTGATAATCGGAGAAGATTTTTTCTCTAATACATGTACATGATCGAATGGATGGAATGGAATGTTTGCCAAAAGTTTTTGGTTTCATAAGTTAATTCTTAAATTTAATTTATTAAATAATATTTTGTGAACCCTAGCTATGTGGTGTTGCAATAACTTGGTTATGAATAGTGTCTACACTAAACATTTTAGCTCCATAAAAATAATAAAAAATAATCAATTTTTTGCACAAACTCCTTCAATTAACATTCCTCTTGGCTACGCATTATGTTCCAATCCATTCATCTCTCCGTTCAGAGTGTCAATAAACACCAATCCCTACATGTTTTCAACCCTTACTTCCACCCAAGAAGTAAGGGATGAAAGCATGTGGGGATTCGAATACACACTTTCACCCTTACCCTTAATCCATCCATCAAGTGGTAGAAGTAAGGGGTAAAGTGTGTATTCAAAAATGTGCACTTGCAAACTTCAACCCTAACTTGGGTGGAAGTAATAGTTGAAAGAACCCCTTCAAAGCCCTCCCCACAACCCACAAAAAGAAACTTTCAACCCCACTCCTAAGTGGGGGTGAGGTGTGTGTTGCACATTTTCAAACCCCACCCTCACTCAATGCACACTTTCACCTATTGTCCCTAGCTAGAACACTTTCATGCCCCAACCCCATCCTCACAAGGTGGTGGTAGAGAATGAAAGTGTGTATATTTCCACCCTCATCCCCAGCCCCACTCAATGAACACTTCCACTCTCCACCCCCAACCCCACTAGAGGGAGAAAGGGGTGAAAGTGTGTATTAAGTACAGGGTGGAGGATGAAATTGCACATGATTTAACCATTCACCCCCACTCATTTAAAGTGTGTATTAAGTACAGGGTGGGGGATGAAATTGTACATGCTTTAACCATTCACCCCCTCTCATTGGACACTTTAAATGGATGTGGACATTGAAAGTATGCACACTTTCACCCCCAAGCTAAGCTCAATGCACACTTTCAACTCCCATCCTCGTGTAAGTTTTAGAGAGAGAGAGCGCTTGTCTATAGACATAAGGAAAAACAACATTTCAAACTCATATTTATGGTCTAAGAACATCATCATAATAATAATAAAAACAATATTTTAGACAATATTTTAGGCTTGTTATTGCGCAAATTGTCTAGGCA
>APFE031247040.1:110476-128820 GCA_000404065.3 Pinus taeda | reverse complement strand
TGGATGAAACGTGGCCTTTCAGATTATGTGTTGTGCTTCAGGAGTATCCAGTCTAAAAATGTATGAAACGTGGTACCTGGAGGAGAGAAGATTGTAGGTCGGCGCCTACATACTAGTATCTTATCTAGTACAAGAACTATAGGGGTTGTAGCTCCCTTCCAGGAGAGACTGGAGAACGAGAGAGGGTTGTAGCTCTCTGCAGGTAGAAGCCTGCGTAAGGTATAAGACTGCACCAGTACAGAAATATTGTAAAAGGATTTTCTTATTAAGAAGAAGATTGAGATGACTTGCAGCAGGTGGTTTTCTCCCACATTGGGTTTCCACCTTATATCATGGTGTTCATGTGAGTGGCTTATGTGTGATGATCTGTTCTATTTCACTACACCTGTTTACTGTTAATATGGTTGATAATGTTCTAATGCACTCATTAAGGATCAACTAACTAAATCATAAGAAGTTGTGGAAGTAGCATATATGAATCTGAATATGGAAATGAAAAATTTTTATTGATGTGATAATACTAATTCACCCCCCCCCCCTCTCAGTATTATTTCCAACATTCATGTTGGATGTTCTATTTTACTTTGACCTTTCATCTGATACCCTTTCATCTGATACACTTTAATCCTGCTAACCTATCAATATCCTTTTATTTTTCTCTTTTACTTTTTACTGTAGACTTATATTTTTACTGTGTTTTGCCTACAGTAAATCATTCAGTTCTTCCCAACTCTCTTCATATGGTAATTGGATATTGAGCATATTTTGATATATTTCATCTACCTTTTCATATTTGGCAAAAGTAGGCTTACTAATAAATGGGTGTTTTACCTCATGCTGGAGGTAAAACAAGTTTTCAAAAGTCTGGTACAATACTTTGCCTATTGGTAAGTGCTTCATGGATGAAGTGATTACCTATTCTATAGCCAATTCCTTGATCTTCTTATTATAATCGTCATGTGTCATTAACTTATCATTTATAACTAAGGGGTTAGTTAATCTGTTTTCCTTCAAAAGTTCGAACTTAACCATGGACCTATCAATAGCTAGTTGCGTGTTTTGACACTTATCTTCTAAGTTCAACATCAAATTCCTCTTAGTGAGGACTTTTCTGACTTCCAAAATTGTACCTGTCCCGTCAGGTATCTTGAGTTCCTGCAGCTCATACTTATTCTTGGAGTTGAGGAAGTGAATTATTCTTTTTGCTTCCTTTGGCATATCTCCAAGTTCAAAAATGGCTTCTGTAGCCTGCTTTATTAAATCAATTTGTTCAAAAATGACCTAGATGGGTGGCCAAATATCATTGATAGAGACAATGATATTGGCCCACACTTGTTCCTTAGCTTTACCTATAGGTTCACTTAGTGTCAGTTCTTTCTCCTGGCTCTTTATTCTTTTTGTTATCCTTGTATCCTTTTGTTGTTCTTCTTTATGCATAATCTGGGAAAGTCTGTAATCTGTCTCTAGGCTGGTGACTTTCTCCTTGAGTCTATTCATCTCAGTGGTCTGAATGGAAATTTCTTCCATTGCTTTGACCAGCCTGTTGGCTTCATCACCTGTTGAGGTTGTTGCTGTTGATCATGTTGCTGATGTAGTCGACGTAGATGTTGGTAGTGCAGTGGCCATTGGAGTAGTGGGAGCTAATGATGTTGCCAAAGTAGAAGGTACAGTTGTGGTCACTGTGGTAATGACAGTGGGAGGAGCATTATCCAGACTAGATTGTCTGAGCTAAATCAAGGTGTCCAACTCTTTCTCCATCTCCTTCAACTAGTCATTCAGCTGCAGCGCTAAGTCCATCATCTCCTCATGATTGGTCTGGATTTCCAAGACTTCCTTTGTCTGTGGGTGCTGAAAATGAGGTAGCTTGAGTTGTTTCTTTAGGGCTCCTCTATCCTCATTCTTCTTCTTGATTAGTTGTTGAGTGGGATTAATATCCTTTGGATCATGGCCGAGTTCAATGACCAAGTCCTACAAGGACTTCATCCTGGTGTCTTTAGCCTATTAAGAAGCCCTCTCCAACTTGTATTGGGTTGTTACGTTGTCCAATGAATCCTGCAATTTGTAAGCAGTCATGGCTTTTGCTGTGAGGGTGGAGTAAATCATTTCTCCAACCTACTTGTGAAACTCTATCTGATCAATGGGATGAACATCCCTGGCCAACATCTCAAAGTTAGTCTTCTTGTAATCTGCAGAGGTCTTTGGTTGCTGTACAATGGGCTGCAAAAATGACACTTGCGTTTTTTATTCTTTGATGTCAAAGGCTGACATCAATCTGGTTTGGTTTGGTGGTGTCAGTTTGAGGTATTTGGCATATGTCTCTACTTTTAGCATTTCATTCCTCACTTTTATCTCTTTAAATCTGTCTTTGATATCTCTTTCTCTGTTAGCTGACCTGACAAAGGAAGAAACCTCCATACTCTTTTGTCTCTCTATCACCTGTGTATTGGAGGTTGAAGGCTTTTGTGTTTCTACTGATGTAGCTATTCCTGATGTTTCTTTACTTCTCTACCCCATTGCCTCAGTGTCAATTATTTCCTCCGATGCAATGTTTTCCTCCTATTCGGGCACATTATTCATCTTGGGCCTTTCTATGCTTTCAAACATCTCATCAGAAGTCTCCATGGCAGAGCTAGATGCCTTTTCCATGTTCCTCTTAGGATTCTTCTCCTCATTGGCAGGGGTCTGTAGAACAGGGAGAATGTTCATTGGTACTCCTAACTCTAGCACTTGCAGGAAAGGACTTTGGTCAAATTTTATTTCGAGATCAATGAGTGTGTTCTCCACATCCACAACTGTGTTGTCCATTTCAATCAATGTGTTCTCCACCCACTTAGTTTGGTTAGCAAACTGTTCAATGTCTAGTCTTAGGTGGTGGATGTAAGGTCCCAACTTAACCTTGGCTCTAAGCTTGTTTATGAGCCCATGAGGGTCATAGTTCCAGATGAAACTGTAATTGAATTTCATATCTTGAATTATCCTATTAGCCTTTGGTCCAACTTCTCTGTTGTTGCAAATGAATGGGCCCAATTTTTTCTTGACTTTGAACTGTGTTTTCTTCCTAGCAGATAGGAAGTGGACCTCATTAGAATTGATGATTTGTCTAAAATATTCAAGGGAAAATATCCTCATGGGGAGGTATTTGGAAAACTTATATGGGGCTAGCTCACAACCATAGATTCTAATCTCAGTGTGGTTCTAGTACAAGTACCGATCTCCCACCTTGTTGTTTTTGGCCAATTGCAGTACCCTCTTGATCTCTGGATTGATTCTAGGATGAGTAGTGGAAGTCAGCATGTTCATGACAGGGTAAACAAAACAGTCTATGAAGTCCTTGTAGGTGAATGAAGTGAAAACTTCTGGATCAAGGGTGTCCAGTAGATGGCTGACCTCTCCTTTCCCTTGGTGTCCAGCTTCTGGATCTTCACAGGGAACTTGTCTGCCTGGTAATACAAAAAAATATAAAACAACACTGAAGAGTATTTGAAAACTCTGTCAGTGGGTATTCTGGTGAATTTTTCATGCATTTTGTCTGCAATGAACTGAGAATAATCAAACATGATGGCAAGAGGCTTGCCTGGAGTGAAAATGGACAAAAAGGCCATGACTATCTCATCCACATGCTCATCTGTTATGTATCCTAGGATGCATGAGAGCATGGTGACCATGCGCCTACCTGTCTCTAAAAAAATGGTGGCAGCATAGGGTGGAGTGTCTTTGGGAGTATGGCGCTCTTCAATGATGAAAGTCTGGAAAATTTGCTTGATTTTGGCTGGATCTAGTGTAATGTACGGGTCCAATAGGCTTCCAATGGTCAAAGGAGCCAGATTAAGGCTAGGCTGGATTTGCAACATTTCGTGGATAGACTCAGTAGTAATGGTGAACAACAAATCTTGGTTTGGGGCAATTATAGCCCTTTGACTAGGGTTATAACAAGCATGGAAGAAATGTACAATGTCTGGGAATGGTTGAACTTCTGGGAATGTGTATTTGGGCAAATTTGCTTCCCAAAGGTGTATGTCTTCTGCATGGTTTAGGAACCTATATTTTCTCCAGTGATGGACTTTCAAAAGGTGACCTGGAGTAGCAGTGCCCTTAATTTGGAAATCCCTGTCTGCCAGGGCCAAGTGGTCAATGTCAAGGAGGGGAGTTGTCATAGGTATGACATCCAGAGCGGTCTGGGCAGCCATATTTGTAATAAAATGTGGAAATTGGGCTTATACAGCTAGTGGAAATGAAGTCTTGACAACTCTGGTACAGGGATAGGGTAATGGGCTTATTTGCAGAGAGGTGGTTTTGGTACTTTAGGGGAAAATATTCTCAATTCCAAGGGAAATCAATTAAATTCAATTAATTATTTTTTGAATTCACTGTTCATTTTAAACTGAGAGGGTCATTTCTGGTTTGTTGTCAAATACCTGGAGTTTGAGGTTTAGGCTGCAAATTAGTTTTGATGACGGCTGCAGAGGGTTTTGTGGCTTTAGTTGTGCACTAGAGGGCTGAACTAGGTTTCCAAAGCGTGTTTGGGAGGCAGTTGGTGGTTGAAAACAAGTTGCAGAAACTTGGGGGGCACAAGAAGGCTTGAAATCTTTCACAATGTAAAATAAGCGGAAAGGGTGACAATGGGGGTCTGCGGCCTTTTAACCAGAAATGGTTAGAAATTGGTGCGATAATTTTATGTAGTGAATAATGTTGGTTTTTTCTTTCGGTGGGGAGGCAGTTTAGGGAGCTATCGCACTGCTTTTAAGCAATGGGTTGTATTTTCCTAAGACCACACAACTTCACGCAGTGCTGCCACATACCCAAAGGGGGCTCGAGCAATACCGCCCATATCGCCTATTCTCAGGCGGGTAAAGGTCGGGAGATGAATGGGCATGATATGGACGAGGGCCATAGGATCTGTGGGTGGAAGATCCAACGGCCATCGCGTGGCCAAGTTGCACGGTGGGAACATAGGGGAAAATTAGCAGGGCCCAGGGGATTAATTACACTTAAGTGTAATTAATTTATGGATAATTGCAGGGTTAAAATGTAATGCGGGTTTATGGATTATAATCAGGGTTAAACTGTAGAGGTGTTTATTTAACCGCACCAGGGTGGCGGGTTAAACAAATTTTGTCGAGAAAATAACTATGTAGTGGAGTTAATAAAGTAATGAGGGGGGATTTAATAGTTAGGGTAAAGGGTTTTATGGGTTTTTAGGGGAATCAATCAAGGGGAAAGTGACTTTTTTCAAAGGGGAAAAGGGTTTCACACTAGGGAAATGGATTTTTGGATAGGGGGATGAATTTGGAGGGTAATTTTCTAGGGAATTGTGTGAAACCAAGGGGTAGGAGTCAAAATGAAGGGAAAAGGTGTTTTCATGAGAAATGAAGGGTTAAAAGGGGAAATTAGTAAGTATGTAGTAGGGGGTGAAATGGAATGGGGGGAAGTTAGCCAAATCACCTTATGAGCATCCTTTTTCTTTCATAATTGCTCCTGCACACTGAAACATATGATTAAGTGTGATAGCTGTTGCTATCCTTTAATCAACTTTGTACTTTCTGGAACCTTTCTTCTACTTACCCTTTTACCTACCCTAATATTTTTTCTTCACTTTGTTGGGTGCACTTAAGCTAGCAAACCCTTTCTTTCCTTTTTCTTTTGAAAAGTAAACTATCAACTTCTAACCTTATATCTTCTAAGGGCTCAGATTAAACTGATGAGCTCCTTTTATTTCTCTACCTATCTACTGATCTGCCAAGATTAAAATGTTTGGCTAGATCTTCATTCTCTAACTATAAATAGGAAATTTAAAGCATGACGAGTCAAGATTAAGAAGTTTGACTATCATGGGTTGTGGCATTGATGACAAGCTGCACACAACCATTATTTTAGACAGTAAAGTAAAGAGTAGTGGCACTTCGACGTGCACACTTTCATGATTTGTTTTTTTTGTTTGGGGTTCATATTTTTTCATTTTTTGATCTTTTCTTTATTCTTTTTGTCCTTTGATATTTCTTTTAGGACATAACCTCTTTACATTTTTTAATTTTAATATGGAAAAAAATTGCAAAAAGCAAAGGTATGTACAATATTACAAGATATACATAGTCAATTCAAAATTATGAATCCTATTCACATAGGACTCTCACAATGGCTCCACATGGGGATGGCATTTCCTGGTGAAATGCCAAGAACTCTAAAGATCACTAGCCTATGAATTGTGACTCTAGTTACCTTGTGAACTGTCCTTCCGTAATTTTGATTTATTGATACTTATGACATTGAATCCTTCAAATCTCAGGGCCTTCTCTCTGGGCTTCAACTTCAAGAAAACTACCATCAAATCCAATCTACACTCTACAATTTTATGTACAATGATGCAAAGTAATGTGAGCTAATGTTAATCAGTGGAGAAATAATGCTTCGGCATTCTACCATTAACAAGTTCTCCTGGTATATCTGACCCATCTATCTATCTCAAGAAGAAGGCATTGTTGCCTCTATAACCATAATTCACATAAGGCCCTTGCCACAAAAAATCAAATTTTCCATGCTTTTCTTTGTCTTCTCTCCTTGAATCCCACTTCATAACTTTATGTCCTATGTAAAAATCATCTTCTTTGTTATTTTTATTAGAGACCTTCTTGATTTTGTCCTAGATGACCTATGATTTACATATACTTCTTCTCTGGTCTTCTATAGGTGAATGGTCTGATTTATTCTTCTCTGAATATCATTTGGTTCCACTTGTAATTCCTGGATGATCTTCATCACTGATACTCCTAAAGATGATGGAAAAACAACATCCATCACATATACCAGTTGATAAGGTGATGTTCCAATGGAATTCTTAGTAATCAGTCTATCTGCCCATAATGCATTGACTAACTTCTTGTTCCATGTCTTTTTGTTATCTTCTAGCAATTTATTAATGATATTTACAAGGATTTTATTAGATGATTTAGCAAGTCCATTACCTTGAGGTTAATAGGCTGTGGAATGGCCAAGGGTGATGTAGCATTTGTTACAAAAGTCTTTCATTCTCTTGGATTTGAAGGCAGCTGCATTATCGGTAATGAGCTTCTGGGGGCATCCAAACCTTGACAAGATATTACTTTCTAAAAATGAGATTATGACAGTGTCTATGGCTTGTCTAGAAGGGATGGCTTCTATCCATTTGGTGAAATAGTCGGTAGCTATCAAAATCCATTTGTGCAGAGCTGATGAGGCTGGGTGTATTTCTCCAATGAAGTCTAACCCCCATTGTTGAAATGGAATTTCAGTGGAAATTGGTTTAAGAGGTAAGGGTAAAAGTTTTCTCTTTCCATCAAATATTTGGTATTTATGACATGAGGTCACATTTTTCTTAACGTCTGCAAACAAAGTGGGCCAGTAGAAACCAGTTTTGTCTGCAGTAGTCTTCCAGTACAAGTGTCCTCCACAATCCCCTGCATGAAACTCTTGCATGATTTTATCAGCTTCATTTTTTAGTAAAAATTTCAAAAGAATACCACTATTTCCCTTCCAAAACAAAGCATTATCTATAATACAATAATTTAATGACTTCATCTTTAAAAGTCAAGTTTTAGTTCTTATCAAACTAGGAGGAGCTTGTAAAATTAGTAAAAGGTTCATTGATCGGTGGAGTCGCCACCTCTTCCTGATTATCAAGTGCACTAATGAATTTTATGTCAAGGGTCTAACAATTTGATTCAGCAATGAGTTTGGCTAAACCTTTGCCTTTGATAAGCTTAGTTGGCTTTATCTCTATATCATATTCCAATATTGTGGAAATCCACTTGCCTCTTTTCCCTTCAGGCCCATTTTGAGTCCAAATGTCCTTAACTACAGAATTTGGAACACAAGCTATAATGTGAGAATATAGAATGTACACTGTGAAGTCTTTGATAGCCTTTACTAAAGCTAATGCTTGTTTTTCCATAATATTGTATTTGAGTGTGGCATCTCTTTGGGATTTACTAAAAAATTCTATTGGTCGTTCATATCCTTGGTTGTTCTTTTGCAGTAAGACTGCTGCAATGGTGTGTTCTAAAGAAAAAGAAAAAATTATAAAATCCTTGTTAAAATCAGGACTTATCAGGACTGGAGTCTTGGTTAAGGCTTCCTTGATGGCTTCAAAGGATTGTTTTGCCTCCACTATCCATTTAAGTGTTGAGTCCTTTCTAAGCATGTTATTTAATTCTCTAATTAGTTCTGCTAAATTGGAAATAAATCTCCTAAGAAAGTTTATCTTGCCTAGACATGACTGTAACTCTCTAATGTTTCTAGGATGGGTAATGGTCAAAATGGCCTCTATTCTTGCAGGATCTATTCTAATCCCATCTTTATATGACATGTCCCAACAATTTTCCCTCCTCTAGACTGAAAACTGTTTTTTTGGGATTTAAATAAATCAAAAATTTTCTACATTTGATAAATACTCTCCTTAGGTGGTCTAGGTGTTCATTGTCAGATTTAGAGAAGATTGTAATGTCATCTTGGTATACTACTAGGAAATCATGGATCTCCTTGGCAAAACCTATATCCATAGCTCTTTGAAATCTGGCACCTACATTCATTAATCCAAAGGGCATCTTCGAATACATGAAGGTACACCACGGACTAGTAAAAGCAATTTTGTCTTGGTCCTCTGGTTGAACCAAGACTTGGTTATATCCAAAGAATCCATCTAACAGTGAGATTTGGGACAAGCCTACTACCCTCTACAGTATATGATCCATTTTTGGTAGAGGATAGTTATCTTTTAGTGAGACCTTGTTTAAATTCCTAAAATCTACACAAAGTCTAATTTCACCAGTCTTTTTCCTAGTAGTGACTAAGTTTGAAATCCAATCTGAGTATCTAATGGGGGCTATTATTTGGGCATCAAACATTGTTTTAACTTCTTTCTCAATAGAGGGCATAAGAACTGGGTTTATTCTCCTAAGTTTATGTTTGAAAGGTTTATGATCCTATTTTAGAGGTATTTTGTGTTGGATTATGCTAGTGCCATAAGATTTTAAGTCTTCATAACTCCATGCAAAAATATCCTGGAACTCATTAAACAGATTGATGTATTTAACATTTTTCCTCTGGAGGCAAGGCTTTTGCTATCTTAATGAGATTTGGTTTATCATCAGTTCCTATATTACACTCTTCTATGTTAGATCTCAAAAGTTCCATTTTGGGTTTCCTAGCTACACCATTAGAGTCAAACAAATCTTTTAAAGGGACTAATCCCTTAGGAAAAAATTTATTTTTCAAATTAAGAATTTCTGGATCATCATCCATTATTTCATCTATTTCTACATTCTCTAAACTATCTATTTCTACTCTAGTAAATTTGTTTGGTTTAGCTATATATAAAATATTTACATCTCTGTTGTTTTCTACATCTATGTTACTGTCTATTGTACAGTCTGTGTCTATGTTAAAATTCTGAAATTCACCTTCATTGTTCATGAAATCATAAATCTGAGAATCTTGGGAGAAACTCTGCCAATACTTCAAGTTGTATGGTATAACTAGCTTGTGTCTGACTTCTGCAGTGTACTGATGGTTAGGTTGGAAAGGCAATTTATAGGTACTTGCAAAAGTGGCCAGACTGTGGGCCTGCATGTTTTGTTTCCTTGGAATGGCAGTGAAATCTGTTTCCAGAAGGTATTTGATCAGGTCTAGAACAGTTTCCCTATATTGACCAAGTATAGGGTTGTTCACAAAGAATTCATCATTAATCTGTTTAATAATCAACTCGGAGTCTCCCATGATGGACACTCTTTTTGCTCCAAGTTTCCTAACCAATTGTAACTCTACAATTAGGGCTTCATATTTAGCCATGTTATTGGTACACTTGAAGTTCAATCTAAATGCATGTCCCTCAGCATGATTATTCTCCCTATTATGGATCCACACTCCTGCACTAGCCCCTAACCTATTGACAAATCCATCAAAGTCTAGGTGCCATATGCACTCATGAAAGATGTTCTCACTATCAGTTGTTTTGTATTTTAGTTCTTTAGCTGTGATTTCCTTATTGTCATTTTCTGCATTGTACAATATAAAAGAGTCAATATATGAATGCATGGAGTATATGGGAAAGTTTTGTGGCTTTTCATCACTACTCACCATGTACTTATCAATCTCTCTATATAGTTTTCTTAGTTGGCCAAAAACATATATGGTGGCATAAGACATATCTAACTACAAGGATCCTTGCATTTTTTCTCCCCGTGAACGAGATATCAACATTACATATTTAGGAGGGATGTATGCAACTACTTTGTCCATTAGGATACTCTTTGGAGGGCACTGGACAAGAGTTACACATAAGTCCTTGATCAAACCAGGGCATTTAACTTGGCTAGAGTCAAAGGCAAACAAATCCTTATATGGTCTGGTTATGTCTAGGTTTAGTCTTTCCATGATTACATTTGGCATCAGATTGTGGGATGCCCCTGAGTCTAACATAGCATTATGCAATATTTTGTCATGAATGTTTAGGCTAACGTAAAAAGGAGGGACTCCCCCTTGCTGATGAATACCATTCGCCTCAGGGCCAAACAATAATTTAGGCTAATCGTCATTTAAATTAACAACATCCTCTCCCTCTCCTGTGTTTAAAGTTTCAGTTATTTATGACCTATATGATTCATTCTTGATTAGTTCGGTCAAAGGAACTAATATCTTTAATTTTTCTATTTCAGTTTTAATGTTGAAAGGGAGTTGAGCTTTGTTTGTTTGATTTAGATCTTCTTTAACATATGCAGTTTGGGTGTTCTTATCATGTTTCTACTATTTTGCCTTCATTTCTCTTCTTTTGATTGTTTTCAGTAACTGTGTCTGTTTGAGTTTCAGTGGAGGTTATATGTACAATTTTAGGGGAAGAAGTATCGGGTGTTCCCTTGGGGAGTATTTGTAATACTTTATTAACTGGAGCTTCTTTTATTATCTTAATCTGGGTTTGGATGGATCTTTTAATGGGATGTTAGTTATTATTTTTACTTCTTAAGCTATATTTTTTGTGTACCTCATATATAGCTGACTCATATCCCTATTTAAAATCAAAGGATTCACCAGATTCTAACTGCAACTACTGCAACATATATAACTCTTGTTCTTCTTGAGTAAGAAAAACAGTGTCTTCATCTTTGATTCCTAGTAAGTTAATCTGGGTATCAACCTCTCCTTCTTGGTTGTGTGAACTCTCTACATAATTTTCTTGGAAGGGGGGCCTAATCTCTTGATCTAGTGTGGCGTTTTTTCTAGTATTAGGGTTCTTCCTAAAATTGGGGTTTCTTATTAGGGGTGGTTGTTGATTCTCCCATTGAATTTTCCTCTCCATTTTCTCTAATCTATCCATTATTCTTTCTAAACTTTTAGCTAAAATGTCTACTTTTGCATCTGAAGTGGATGTTTCCTCTTTAAATACAACTTTCTTCTCGTTTCTCATTCGGGCTTTCTTGGCTAATAGGTTGGCCTCTACACTGACAACATTTCTCTGCATTTGTTCAAGTGTTTCTGGGTTTCTTTCCCTTAACTAGTATGACACATGAGTGTCAAAACCATAAGGGAATTTAATTAATGCTAGGTCAAGTGGAGGCTTAATATTAGCTAGGATCGCATTATATATACTATTGAACCTAGTCTAGTAGTCATGAACTGACTCATTAGGAGCTCTTCTGATGTTTTCATATTCAGAGAGTATTTGCAATGGGTTTTTATTTCTCTCCCATCTACCAATGAATAACCTATGAAAATTGGCTAAGTCTGCCATATGGTTGGCAAGAAAGGCTTTGAACCATTTCTTGACATCCCCAGTTAAAGTTTGGGCAAACAACCTCATCTGGACATCTGCTTCATCTATCTCATGCAACTTGAAAAAGTCAGACATCTTGTTTACATGTTGTTGGGCAGTGTACTGACCAGTACCATCAAACAGGAAGATTTTTCTCTGATAATCTGCGGGCATGGCATGGAGTTGTGTAGGTAAAACCAGAGGTGCATATCGGTTTGCCATACCTATGATTTTGGTTTGACTAGGTGGTAAAGTTGTGGTGCTTGAGGAAGGACCTAAACTAGATGGAGGTAAACTGGATGATGATGAGGATGGTTGGTTAAAAACTGGTTTAGGTGATTGTATTATGGTAGACACAATTGGTGAGTTGGTAGTAAGTGGAGGTGTACCTACAGTGAACGAGGTTTGTGCAGAAACCTCAGAGGAAGCAGTAATAAGGGCAGCTTGCTCAACAAATTGTTGAAGGTAAGCCTCACCTATATTGCTTATCAATGTAGAGGCCCAAGCTTCTAATTTGTCAAAAGTCTCTACGACCAATCTATCTAAATCTGAATGGATAATCCTTTTTGATTCAATGAGTTGAAGAAACTCAGGGTCTAACATTGTTTCATGGATGGAATTATCATATTTAGATCTAAATAATGAGAGGTCAAATGACAAATCAAAAGGGATTTCCTCTAGAGTTAACAACTCCTCTCTGAGTGAATTGGCTCTGACTAACCGGCTACTACTAGCCTAAGTTTCTGTTGTTTTGGGTTTTCTTAAAATTCTCTCTGGGTCATTAACTATAGTTGCAGGGTTTGGATCTGGGGTTGCCCTAGTATAGTGAATCTTCTTGGGAGCCATAATTTTAACTCTTTTTTTTTAACTGTTTTTGTGAAAATTTTCAAGCTTAGCTTCTGAAAATGACCTTAAGGGGCTTAAGATAAATTTTAAGGTTTCCTTAAAGTTTTATGAGATTGAGGATCAAAGTCCCCAGTATGGTCACCAATTATGTTATCACTCTGATATTTCTTTTGAAGTTAATGAAGGAAGAAATGCCAAAGGTAACCACAAACAAGTTTTGGAGATCAGGACCTAGCCTTCCTGATGCTCAGAGAGGGCTCTCTCTTTATAATTTAACTTTTCTTTAGCTAAGATGATTTTAGGCTAGTTATTGTTGCACTTGGGTTTTTGGTTTGAATTTGGATGGTGGGATTACTTACTTAGATGAAACAGAGGTTTGATTTAACCATTGAGCTATGGGGTTCAATGTTAGACAAACAAGACTGCATTCAGTTCTAAAAACAATGTCTACAGGGAAAGATAGATGAGTTACTACAGATCTCAAAGGCTTAATGGTGAAATGGTTTCAAATCAGATCCAGGAAGCAATTAATGGTTCCCTAGGCTGGACTTTGGAAGGAATGAAAGAGGTCAACCGGGATGGGAGAGCAATGAAGGGTTCTCAAATCCGGGTATCAGAGAAAACCATGTAAATGACTAACTGTTGCAAAACAAATTGTACATAAACAATTTCTAAGTGATATATCCAGTTAAATCATTCACATTTAGAACAAACTTTAGATTATTAAACACATAAGAAGGTAACAATATCAAACAAAGAAGATACTTCACTGCAAATAGTTCATCTCATGATTCCTGTAGCGAAATGCTTTTATTACTAGCTTTAGTCTGTTAACTTGAAAGTTGTACAATCACCCTTAGGTGTAAGATCAAAATAACTCTACAAATGTAAAATAACACCCTTAATACTTCGAATTGTGAAGTATTTATACAAAAAATATTTACAAAATATCTCAAACTTCTTTGAGAACTAATCTAGGTAAAAGAAAATAACTTCATGCAAGAAGATAGAGATAGCTATTGAACTGCTACTTGTTGTCCCTATTATTTAGGTTTTATTGGTTGTGCTCTTTGATATTTTTCCCTTTAAGCTGCTTCATTGTTTGGTCTTCACGCTGGATGTTCTATTTTACTTTGACCTTTCATCTGATACCCTTTCATCTGATACATTTTAATCTTGCTGACCTGCCAATGGTATTGGCACACACTTATTCCTTAGCTTTACCTATAGGTTCACTCAGTGTCAATTCTTTCTCCTGGCTCTTTCTTCTTTCTGTCATCCTTGTAGCCTTTTTTTGTTCTTCTTTATGCATAATCTGGGTAAGTCTGTAATCTGTCTCCAGGCTGGTGACTTTCTCCTTGAGTCTGTTCATCTTAGTGGTTTGAATGGACATTTCTTCCATTGCTTTGACCATCCTGTTGGTTTTCATCACTTATTGAGGTTGTTGTTGTTGATCCTGTTGCTGATGTAGTCGATGTAGATGTTGGTAGTGCAGTGGCCATTGGAGCAATGGGAGCTACTGATGCTGCCAAAGTAGAATGTACAACAGTGGTCACTGTGGGAATGACAGTAGGAGGAGCATTATCTAGACTAGATTGTTTGAGCTAAATCAAGGTGTCCAACTCTTTCTCCATCTCCTTCAACTGGTCATTCAGCTGCAGCACTAAGTCCACAAACTCCTCATGATTGATCTATATTTCTAGGACTTCTTTTGACTATGGGTGCTACAAATGAGGTAGCTTGAGCTATTTCTTGAGGGTTGTTATGTCCTCATTCTTCTTCTTGATCAGTTGTTCAGTGGCCTTAATATCCTTTCGATCATGGCTGAGTTCAATGACCAAGTCCTCCAAGGACTTTATCCTAGTTTCTTTAGCCTATGAAGAAGCCCTCTCCAACTTGTATTGGGCTATTACATTGTCCAATGAATCCTAAAATTTGTAGGAAGTCATGGTTTTTGCTATGATGGTGGAGTAAATTATTTCTCCAGCCTGCTTGTGAAACTCTATCTAATCAATGGGATGAACATCCCTGGAAAACACCTCAAAGTTAGTCTTCTTGTAATCTGCAGAGGTATTTGGTTGCTGTATAGTGGGATGCAAAAATGACACCTACATTTTTCCTTCTTTGATGTCAAAGGTCGACATCAATCTGGTCTCGTTTGGTGGTGTCAGTTTGAGGTATTTGGCATATGTCTTTGCTTTTAGCTTTTCATTCCTCATTTTTATCTATTTAAATCTATCTTTTATATCTTTTTCTTTGTCGGTTAGCCTGACAAAGGAAGAAACCTCCATACTTTTTTGTCTCTCTATCCCCTATGTATTGGAGGTTGAAGGTTGTTGTGTTTCTAGTGATGCAGTTGTTCCTGTTGCTTCTTTACTTCTCTACCCCATTGCCTTAGTGTCAATTATTTCCTCTGATGCAATTTTTTCCTCCTTTTCAGACACAGGATTCATCTTGGTCCTTTTTCTGCTTTTAAACATCTCATCAGAAGTCTCCATGGTAGAGCTAGATGCCTCTTCCGTATTCCTCTTAGGATTCTTCTCCTCATTGGCAGGGGTGTAGAACATGAAGAATGTTCATTGGTTCTCCTAACTCTGGCACCTAAAGGAAAGAACTTTGGTCAAATTGTTTTTCCAGATCAATGAGTGTGTTCTCCACTTCCACAATTTTGTTTTCCATGTCAATCAGTGTGTTCTCCACCCCTTAGTTTGGTTAGAAAACTGTTTAATGTCTGGTCTTAGTTGGTGGATTTAAGGTCCCAACTTGACCTTGGCTCTGAGCTTGTTTATGACCCATGAGGGTCATAGTGTGAGATGAAACTATTTTTGAATTTCATATCTTGAAGTATCATGTCAACCTCTGGTCCAGCTTCTCTGTTGTTGCAAATGAATGGGCCCAATTGGTTCTTTACCTTGAATTGTGTTTTCTTCCTAGCAGATAGGAAGTGGACCTCATCAGAATTGATGATTTTTATGAAATATTCAAGGGAAATATCCTCATGGGGAGGTATTTGGGAAAATTATATGGGGCTAGCTCACAGCCATAGATTCTGATCTCAGTGTGGTTCTGGTACAAGTACCAATCTCCCACCTTGCTGTTTTTAGCCAATTGCAGTACCCTCTTGATCGTTGGACTGATTCTAGGCTGAGTAGTGGAAGTCATCATGTTCATGATAGGGTAAACAAAATAGTCTATGAAGTCTTTGTAGGTGAATTAAGCGGAAAACTTCTGGACCAAGGGTGTCCAGTAGATGACTGATCACTCCTTTCCCTTGGTGTCCAGCTTTTGGATCTTCACAGAGAACTTGTCTGTATGGTAATACAAAAACATATAAAACAACACTGAAGAGTATTTGGAAACTCTTTCAGTGGGCAGTCTGGTGAATTGTTCATGCATTCTATCTGCAATGAACAAAGCATAATCAAACATGATGGTAGGAGGCTTGCCTGGAGTGAAAATGGACAAAAAGGCCATGGCTATCTCATCCACATGCTCATCTGTTGTGTATCCTAGGATGCATGAGAGCATGGTGACTATGCGCCTACTTGTCTCTGAAAAAATGGTGGTAGCATAGGGTGGAGTGCCTTTGGGAGTATGGCACTCTTCAATGATAAAGTTCTGGAAACGTTGCTTGATTTTGGCTAAGTCTAGTGTAATGTACAGGTCCAACAGGCTTCCAACGGTCAAAGGAGTCAGAATAGGGCTAGGTTAGATTTGCAGCATCTGGTTGATAGACTCAGCTGTAATGGTGAACAACAAATCCTAGTTTGGGGAAATTATAGCCCTTTGGCTAGGGTTATAACATGCATGGAAAAAATGTACAATGTCTTGGAATGGCTGAACTTCTGGGAATGTGTATTTTGAAAAATTTGATTCCCAAATGTGTATGTCATCTGCATTGTTTAGGAACCTATCTTTACTCCAGCAATTGATTTTCAGAAGGTGACCTGGAGTAACAGTGTGCTTAATTTGGAAATCCCTGTCTGCCAAGGCCAAGTGGTCAATATCAAGGTGAGGGGTTGTCACAGGTGAGGGGTTGTCACAAGTTTGATATCCAGAGAGGTCTTGGAAACCATATTTGTAATAAAATGTGGAAATTGGGCTTATACAGCTAGTGGAAACGAAGTCCTGACAACTCTGGTATAGGTATAGGGTAATGGGCTTGTTTGCGGAGAGGGGGTTTTGGTATTTTAGGGTGAAATATTCTCAATTCAAAGACAAATCAATTAAATTCAATTAATTATTTTTTGAATTCACTATTTGTTTTAAACTGAGAGGGCCATTTCTGGTTTGTTGTCAAATACCTGGAGTTTGAGGTTCAGACTGCAAATTGGTTTTGATGGCGGCTACAGACGAATTTGTGGCTTCAGTTGTACACTGGAGGGTTGAACTGGGTTTCCAAAGTGTGTTCGGGAGGCAGTTGCCGGTTGGAAACTAGTTGCAGAAGCTTGGCGGTGTAGGAAAGCTTGGAAGCTTTCGCAGTTTAAAATGAGCGAAAAGGGCGAAAATGGGGGTTTGCGGCCTTTTAAATGGCAACGGTTAGAAATTCGTGTGAGAATTTTATGTAGTGAACAATGCTGGTTTTTGCTTTCAGGAAGGAGGTGGTTAGGGATCCATCTCACCGCTTTTGAGTGATGGGTGGTATTTTCTAGAGAGCACATGACTTAACGCGGTGCCGCCACATACCCTAAAGGGGCCCGAGCAATATCACCCATATTGTGTGCTCTCGGGCTGGTAAAGGTCGGGGGATGAATGGGTGTGATATGGGCGAGGGCCATAGGATCTTGGGGTGGAAGATCCAACGGCTATCACATGGTGGAGTTTCACGGTGGGAACATAGGGGAAAATTAGCAGGGCCCACGGGATTAATTACACTTAAGTGTAATTAATTTATGGATAATTACGGGGTTAAAATGTAATGCGGGTTTATGGATTATAACTCGGGTTAAACTGTGGAGGGGTTTATTTAACCGCACCAGGGTGGCGGTTTATGTTGAGATTGCAACAAGATGATGGAGCTTAGTGAAAAGAGTCGTCTTCACTAAGTGGGCCCGCAGGCTATTTTTGGCGCAAGTCTATTTTTAGACTATGTCTATTTTTAGACATATGGATCATGTCTATGGATTGCAGGTTGCTGTTTATGGATGATTGATCAAGTTGGAAAAAATAGATGGACTTCTATTTTTTAGATCACAGCGGAGTGACTGCTAGATCACAGCGGAGTGACTGCTCAGTCTAAATATAGAACAGTCAAATATTATTAGCTCATAATAATATTTAGACTATAAACTTTGTCTTATTCTCTTGGAGCACTTCAGGATGAGCTACGGATGTGGTACATGCAGATCCCAGAAGGAAATACGTGGTTACCTATGGGATGACTAATATTTGCATGCAGGACTTCAGTTAGAACTCAAGTGAGTTGAGTTTAGTGGACTGGAGGTGCAGTTGATGGAGTTGTGTTCAGTTTAGCTTTGTTAAACTGGTTTTATTTATTCTAACTGGCAAATAGACTAGAGATGAGTTGGGTGAATTAGTTATTAATTAATTCACAAGTTATTAACTCATAATACAACTAATGAATACTTCAGTTAACTCAGTTGCATGTCAGTGCATTTTCATTTCAACAGGGGCAGGTGTTAGAGGATCAGATTGCTATCAGTTGTGACTATAGTTGTGCACCAGATCTTGCACAAATCAGGGGATTGAGTATTCCAATGAG
>APFE031247040.1:75611-105793 GCA_000404065.3 Pinus taeda | reverse complement strand
TCGCCTTCACTAAGTGGGCCCGCAGGCTATTTTTGGCGCAAGTCTATTTTTAGACTATGTCTATTTTTAGACATATGGATCATGTCTATGGATTGCAGGTTGTTGTTTATGGATAATTGATCAAGTTGGGAAAATAGATGGACTTCTATTTTTAGATCACAGCGGAGTGACTGCTCAGTCTAAATATAGAACAGTCAAATATTATTAGCTCATAATAATATTTAGACTATAAACTTTGTCTTATTCTCTTGGAGCACTTCAGGATGAGCTACGGATGTGGTACATGCAGATCCCAGAAGGAAATACGTGGTTACCTATGGGAATGACTAATATTTGCATGCAGGACTTCAGTTAGAACTCAAGTGAGTTGAGTTTAGTGGACTGGAGGTGCAGTTGATGGAGTTGTGTTCAGTTTAGCTTTGTTAAACTGGTTGTATTTAGTCTAACTGGCAAATAGACTAGAGATGAGTTGGGTGAATTAGTTATTAATTAATTCACAAGTTATTAACTCATAATACAACTATAGAATACATCAGTTAACTCAGTTGCATGTCAGTGCATGTTCAGTTCAGCAGGGACAGGTGTTAGAGGATCAGATTGCTATCAGTTGTGACTATAGTTGTGCATGAAGATTTGCACAATCAATGGGATTGAGTAATGCCAATGAGGATTGCATGGTTCAGCCAAGAAAATACGAGTTTGCTTCATTCATTCATGAGTATTCTCTTGCAGGATTGCGCAGAAGAGGCAGGCAAGCACTGGAAGAGATTTGGAGATCAGATTTGAGCTGTATTGTGTGTAACAGAGGTGGAGATACTTGTGAGAAGTATTATGCTGTGTAATGTTACATGACTCAATCATTAATATACAGATAGTTGGGGTTTTTAGCGAGATGCTTTCCCGGGATACATACTGTGTTAATGTGTGAATGCTCTTGATGTTTTATTGTTATTGATGCTGCTATATTGATGATCAACGTAGAGGAACTTATGTATTGTGTATGTTTTCCGCAATAGTACATGATCAGGATAATCTCCATTGAATATGCGTTAAATTATTCAAAATTTCTACAGTTTAAACAAATTTTGTCGAGAAAATGACTATGTAGTGGAGTTAATAAAGTAAGGAGGGGGGATTTAATAGTTAGGGTACAGGGTTTTATGGGTTTTTGGGGTTTTTAGGGGAATTAATCAAGCAAAAAGTGACATTTTTCAAAGGGGAAAGGGTTTCACACGAGGAAATGGATTTTTGGGTAGGGGGATGAATTTGGGGTGTAATTTTCTAGGGAATTGTCTGAAACCAAGGGGTAGGAGTCAAAATGAAGGGAAAAGGTGTTTTCATAAGAAATGAAGGGGTAAAAGGGGAAATTAGTAAGTATGTAGTGGGGGGTGAAATGGAATGGAGGGAAGTTAGCCAAATCAGCTTATGAGCATCTTTCTTCTTTCATAATTGCTCCTGCACACTGAAACAAATGATTAAGCATGATAGATGTTGATATGCTTCAATCAACTTTGTACTTTCTACAACCTTTCTTCTACTTACCCTTTTACCTACCCTAACATTTTTTCTTCACTTTTTTGGGTGCACTTAAGCTAGCAAACCCTTTCTTTCCTTTCTCTTTTGAAAAGTAAACTATCTACTTCTAACCTTATATCTTCCAAGGGCTCAGATTAAACTGATGAGCTCCTTTTATTTCTGTACCTATCTACTGATCTGCCAAGATTAAACTATTTGGCTAGATCTTCATTCTCTAACTATAAACATGAAATTTAAAGCATGACTAGTCAAGATTAAGAAGTTTGACTATCATGGGTTATGGAATTGATGACAAGCTACACAAAACCATTATTTTAGATAGTAAAGTAAAAAGTAGTGGCACTTGGACTTGCACACTTTCATGATTTGATTTTTTTGTTTGGGGTTCATATTTTTTCATTTTTTGATCTTTTCTTTATTCTTTTTGTCCTTTGATATTTCTTTTAGGACATACCCTCTTTACATTTTTTAATTTTAATATGGAAAACATTTGTAGAAAGCAAAGGTATGTACAATATTACAAGATATACATAGTCAATTCAAAATTATGAATCCTATTCACATAGGACTCTAACATCGCAAACGATCACTTTGCTGACATAATCCAATTTTTAACCACTGGCACAACCCCGGAAGGATATTCTACATAGTAGAAGGAGGAGTCGTTGGTCCGCATGGCTGATTTTTCTATGATTGTTGGACACTTATATAAGATGTGATCCAATGAAATATTGCACAGATACGTTCCAGAATTTGAAAGATATAGTATACTCACTGAAGCACATGGAGTAGTGACGGGAGGACACTATGTAGGCAGAGCAATAGTGCAAAAAATTATGTGCGTGAGATTGTGGTGGATGACAGTGCATAAGGATTCTAATGCATATTGTAGGGCATGTGATGCTTGTAAGAGGATGGGGAAGCCATCGCGGAGGGATGAACTGCCCTTAAACATGAAGAATTATTTATAGGTGTTTGACAAATAGGAAATTGATTTTTTGGGACCAATACAACCAACAGGGAAGAAAATGGGTGCACGATACATTATTACTGCGACTGAGTATTTTATGTGGTGGGCGAAAGCGCAACCTTTCAAACATTGTACTATTTCTAAAGTGACGAAGTTCCTTTTCTATTTTGTTTTAACTCATTTTTCTTGCCCCAAGATATTAGTGAGTGTCAGAGGTACGCATTTCTTAAATGAGACTATTGCTGTGATGATTGTGACATGATGGAGGAGCATCTTGTGAAGCTGATAGAATTGGATAAAGATAGGTTTCTCACAAGATTTCACCAACAGGTGCAAAAGGAGTGTGAAAAGTCCTAGCACGATTGACATATTAAGCAGTGCACCTTCCAGGTAAACGATTTAGTGTTACTTTATAATAGAAAATTTATGAAGTTTCCAAGGAAATTTCAAACGCATTGGTTGGGGCCATATATCGTCAAAGAAATTACATATGCTGGCGCAGTTCAGCTCGCGAAGCTGAATGGAGATATGTTCCCAGGAAAAGTGAATAGTAGCCGGTTAAAGTTGTACAAGCGTGATCCTACCCCTACACAATGAATATATGATGGGAGGATATTCTTAGTACTACAAGCAACTGCATGGAGGTATGGGACTTTAAACTAGTATGCCCAAACCGTGAACTAATATGGCTCTGCTCTGCTCTACTTAGCTCTTCTTATCTCTACTTTGCTCTGCTGGCTCTGCTCTGCTCTGTTGGCTCTGATCTACTCTACTCAGCTCTGCTGGCTCTGCTCTACTCTGCGCAGCTCTACTGGCTCTGCTCTGCTCAACTCAGTTCTGCTCAACTTAGCTCTATTGGCTCTGTTGGCTCTGCTCAGCTCTGCTCTACTCAACTTAGCTCTGTTGAACCATGAAGAAGAAGAATTAATAGAGAATGTGTCATACCATTCTCCACTGACCTGACGTCAGTCTTAGAGTGTGTACCACTGGTCCTAGACTAGTCCTCAACTGACCCGAAGTCAGTGTCATAGTAGGTACAACTCCTACCACTGGTCTTAGACCAGTACTCTACTGACTCGAAGTTAGTCTTAGAGTATGTACCACTGGTCCCAGACCAATCCTCAACCGACCTGAAGTCAGTGTCATAGTGGGTACAACTCCTACCACTCGTCCCAAACCAGTATCATTGATCCCAGATCAATGAAGGTCATCCTAGCATAAGGAGTACGGTAGATACAACGATGCATCCATTGGTACTACTATGGTCTCTATCCTCATTTCCATGCTCATTGATCAGATGAGGGGTACTTCCCATGAGTCCCAGACTGCATGGGTAGGATGCCTTGACAAGAGAACTTAATCAATCATATCCTCACAGGAGAACTAATCATCCTGCTACACAATCGCCATGGAGAGCACATCATCCAGGCCTCACAGGAGAATTAATCATCCTGCTACACAATCGTCATGGAGAACACATCATCCAGACCTCACAGGAGAATTAATCATCCTGCTACACAATCGTCATGGAGAACACATCATCCAGACCTCACAGGAGAATTAATCATCCTACTACACAGGAGAGTGAATCATCCTGTCCCACAAGAGAGCGAATCATCTTGTCCCATAAGAAAGCGAATCATCTTGTTCACAGGAGAGCAAATCATCCTATCCACAAGAGAGCGAATCATCTTGTCCCACAAGATAGCGAATCATCTTGTCCCACAAGAGAGCAAATCATCTTGTCCACAGGAGAGTGAATCATCCTATCCACAGGAGAGCGAATCATCCTTTCCTAGTGTGCACCACCAGGGGAGGGTGAGTCACCCTGTGGTTGTATGTTGCTCCAATAAGAACCGCAAGCCCCTAGAGCTCCCAGAGCTCAATGTATGCAACATGCAGGACCCTTTTACAAGGGTCTCTCAATGACTCCAAGTCGTTCAGGAAAATCACAAATTTGATCTTTCCCTAGGGCTCTGACAAAGTGTAGCGACCTGTACATCATCTCAGTGCGATGGAGCCTCCTTTCTCATCAACTTACCATATCCCAGATAAGGTAGTATCTGATGTCTATCTGCTGGAGCAATCATTGAATACGAGATTCCTCAATAATCGAATCCCACCTCTGGTTGTCACAGACAATCATAGTGGTATCCATCATTTGTACTCACTGAAGAGTTTCCACAACCAGGCAACTTCATACGAGGTCATGCTCGTAGTTATGTATCCGGTCTCGGAAGTACTTATAACAACCGATTTCTGCTTCCTTCTCATCGATGATATCGAAGTAGAATCCAGAGAGAATTAGCACTGAGAAGTACTCTAGTGATCCTCCACACTGCCTGCCCAGTCAACATTTGAATAATCATGCAGTTTTCATATTTCCAGCAGTGTATCTCAATCCATGAGAGATTGTGCCCAGAAGATATCTCAGAGGATTATTGGCACCAATCCAGTGAGGCTCAACCAAATATGAGCTCACCATGCTAACTGCAAAACATATGCCTGGAGTTCACCAAGAACATCAATGTGATTGAGTTTATGAAACTCAGAGGCATTTCCCAAATATGGTTCAACATCACTACCATAGAACTTCTTAAAGTTAATATCCTTGAGGTAGTCACAGGCTTGCAGTTCATCATTCCACATTCGAAATCCAACTCCCTCTTACTTCTGCAAATGAGAGGGTCTGCACCTGTCAGAAATAGGTCGTCCTTATGAGGTGCCAGTATCAGAGGTCTATCATCCACAACCTTCAGGTAATGGTTTGGATCGGTTTCACTCCTAGTGAATCTCAGCCTCATCAAACAACTATCAATCCTCTCATACTGCGCCCGGGCTGTTTTTGCTTCAAGCCATAGAGGGCTTTCTTCCACCTGTATACATGAGATTCTTGTTCATGAATCTCAAACTCCATGGGTTGTTCCAAACTTGTGGACCTGCTACATGAGGGGAATGGTCCCCTTGTAAGATTTTCCTTCGGTACATCTCAAACATGTACCTTCATGCTCTTTTTGAATTCAGGCATCTCGGTCACCATCTGACTCACAGACCTCCGGTGCTGAGTCAATGAACATGGTCCCCAGTGGACTTGAAACAACCCTGAACTCTAAAACATCTTTGAAAACTCTATTTTCAAACATGTACCTTTCCATCAATGAGGGCTACCCTAAAACCTTAAACTTCCATTTCCGAGATGGACACTAGGTTCTTCTGCGATCAGGTACATAAAAGAGATTTTGGGGTTCCTTGCTTTCTTTGAAGAGTTGACCATTTCCTTGATGACCTGCATTACTTATCATTCCTTTGATAATTGAAGATGTCCCTGGAATGATTGTTATCTTCATCAAGAGATGTGTCTCTACTATTCGGACACTCCTTTGCATGATGGCCGAACTTATTGGAACCAAGGCATCTGCCTTTCCTTCCACCCTTAGATCTGAACTTCCCAATGAAGTGATATTCCGCTGTGCCATTCTGATAATATTCTCTACTTCTGCTTCACCCTTAGCGAACTTAGAAGAGAGATGGGAACTCATTGATCCTTTTGTCTTGTCCCTATTGCCTTTGGTGATTTCTCTTTCACTCTTGCTTGGGCATTGTCTTCACCTCAGCTTTGATACCATGTTAATTTTAGGTATGTTCTATGATAGAGCAATTTATTTCAATTTCTTTTCCACATTAGCAATCGTATCAGCATAAAGTAAACTGCAGATAGAACATAAATATAAATCGCAGAAGACAAGCCAAGACAAGAGGACACAAAATGTGGCGCTAGCCATGGACAAACCCCACAATGTGGGGAAACCCTTGATCAATTCTTCTTTTATGTTCTTCAAATTTCAATAGAGAAAGTGAGAGAGATAGTATATTTACAATAGAAGTCAATCACTTTGACTTTTGATATCGACATGAGATCAGTTGAAGACATATTGCTTCAACTGATTCTCTAAGGTGACTCGTTCACCTATCATAGTGTTGCATCTCGTGTATTTGCTGCATATTATCGTGTGACACCTTGCTGTAATGTCACATCTGATGAACCTTGATGACTGAGCTGCTCTCATCTTCATGCTGCTCATCATGCTACATCTTCCATGGTCTTATTCATCATCAAGCTGCCCATGCTCATGATCTCATTCATCATTATGTTACCCATGCTCATATCATCATGCATCACTATGCTGCCCATGCTCATATCATAATGTTGCTTATTATGCTGCCCATGATCTCATACATCATGTTGCCTTCCTTCGGAGACAGATGCTCCAGCTATTTCGGCAGTTCCCGGTAGTTCCAGCTTTTCCAACAGTTCCAGCTTTTCCCGCAGTTCTGATAGTTCCGACATTTCTGCCTTTTCCGGCTTTTCCTACTTTTCTGGCGTTTCCAGCTTTTCCAGTAGTTCCAGTTTTTCCGGATTTTCCAGCAGTTCCGACTTTTTTGGTAGTTCCAGCTTTTCTGGCTTTTCTGGTTTTTCTGGCTTTTCCAACTTTTTCGGCAGTTCCAATTTTTCCAGCTTTTCTGGCTTTTCCTTAGGATCTCTCCTCCTACTAAAACCCAAAGACAAGTAGAGAGACAAAGAGATCCAAGTGTGTGTAGAAATGACTTGAAGTCCTCTTCTATTTATACTAAAATGTAAAGGTTGAATAGACATGATTGTTGGGCTTCTGAGCCTACATAAGTTGCTGGCCGACTTAACAATTTGTCCATAACATAAATAAATTCATAACTTCATAAATACTTATCGGAATCGGATGATCTTTAGATCAATCCTACACCTCTCAATGAGAGGGATCCAATAAAAATATTAGTTGCCATAAATAATATGACCCACATGGAGTTTGGCCCTAGTTGCCAATTTTAACAAAACACTAGTTGTCCAAAAGATTTTACATGCATAAAAATAAGTGTTCCAAGAGCCAAAATGTGTACCACCCAAGAGGGAAGTGAAAAGTGAGATATAGTTACTACCATATTCACTTTTACCAAAAATAGAATAGTACAATACAATCCAGATTGGAGTTAAAAGAGGTGAAGGAGTAATTGCAAGAATTTTTGAAGCAAGGGGTCATAAGATCAAGTACCTCATCATGTGATTCCTAAGTTATTTTAGTCATAAAGGAGGATGTGACTTAGGGAATAAGAACTAACTAACAAGCTCTAAAAAATGTTATAATCAAAATTCCCTTCACCATATGATCTGAATGGAAAATGGCATCGACCCATGGTATTCATCCACCCATGGTATTCATTCACCCATGGAATTGATGTGTGGTATTGTGACATCCACCCATGGTATTCATTCACCCATGGAATTGACGTGTGGTATTGTGACATCCACCCATGGTATTCATTCACCCATGGAATTGACCCGTGGTATTGTAACTGCAAAATACTATAAATAACAAGTCGCATTTTGTAAAGGGACAGATTGTCCACCACAATGTAGTCCTTACAGTTATTATATGTTTTAATAAAAAAATTATTTGTGGTTTTGTTTAGTGAGCATTCTACTCTTTTTCTTCTGGCAATTTCAATTTTTTAGATCCTGGGGGCCTTCCCCCCAAGATCCATTTCAATCTTTTAGATCTTGGGGGCCTCCCCCCCAAGATCCAGATTATCATATTGATGAATTATTAGGCAATTGTAACAAACGAGGTACTTCACCAAGTTTATGAACTAACAAGATCTGAAAAATATTACAAACAAGAATATCTTCACCATATTGATGAATTATTAGATAGTTAAAACATGTGAGGTACTTCGTCAAATTCTAAATAAAATACAGGCATGACAAAGTCCAAAGCAAGAAAAAAAACACATATACCAAGTGATTTTATGCATTTAATAAATAATGAATATCTTCACCATATTTATGAATTATAGATAGTTAAAAAATTTGAGGTACTTCATCAAATTCTAAATAAAATACAGGCATGACAAAGTCCAAAGCAAGAAAAAAAACACATATACCAAGTGATTTTATGCATTTAATAAATAATGAATATCTTCACCATATTGATGAATTATTAGATAGTTAAAACATGTGAGGTACTTCATCAAATTCTAAATAAAATACAGGCATGACAAAGTCCAAAGCAAGAAAAAAAACACATATACCAAGTGATTTTATGCATTTAATAAATAATGTCTTAAGCTCGCTCATGGATTCATTTATCATAATATATTTGGTCAAAGTTTTAGTCTTTTGTTTTACTTAGGAGGAACATGTTTTTGCACCGATAGGTGCTCTCTAGCCCGCTATGGTAGAAATATTGTAACATAATATTTAACATTTTGACTAAGTAAAATTACATTAAAATTAAATAAAATAAAATGCAAATGTTAATGTATTGTAAATAAAAAATAAAATAACCCTATAAAAAAAATAATAAAAAAATAAAAATGATCATGGTATTAAGAACCCATGGTATTGACCCATGGTATTCATGTG
Source organism: Pinus taeda (assembly GCA_000404065.3). Taxonomy (NCBI): domain Eukaryota; kingdom Viridiplantae; phylum Streptophyta; class Pinopsida; order Pinales; family Pinaceae; genus Pinus; species Pinus taeda. The sequence continues at coordinate 96,833 of APFE031247040.1, read as the reverse complement.
GAATATAACCTATTGAAAGGGCGAACCTAAACTTCCCTAGATCCATCTTAAGTCTAAATCTACCAAGGTTTGATAGGGATCAAATCTCTTGATATAGAAAATTAGATATCCACCAGAATTAGAAACTGCAAACGAACCAAAAAAACATTTGAATAATAGAAATAATAAATTTATCAACTAGCATAAACCCTATGAAGTGGAAAGTGACAAGTAGCATTAAGATAAGTAATGACACCTCAGAAGCATACGAAAGTGGCATGAGTTGTCGCGATTATGACAACTTCATAATGAATCCTTAAAGTCAAATGACAATCCTGAGAATCTAGAGATGAGTCGTCACGATTATAACTACTCCATAAACAATATTATCAATCCTGAGAATCTAGAGATGAGTCGTCACGATTATAACTACTCCATAAACAATATTATAAACACGACTATAATGGCTTAAATAAAACATAGATTAATATTAACTCCCACTTAATGCATGCTTGTCTCCAACGGGAAATGACGGGTTCAGAGTTTAGTGGTGCACTCATCCTTGATGCATGTGCGTTTTATAGCACGCCGACAACACCCAATTCTTGATAACTCCCCGTCGAAGTCAGGATAGGGTCTCCCCAACTCTACTCAATTTAACATATTGTTTTGTTTTGTTTTTTTAACCTTTTAATATATTTTCAGTGGAAAGTGACAAGTAGTGTAATATAATGTTAAGATAACATAGTAATGACAACTCAGAGGCATGCGAAATTGGGAATGAATTGTCGCGATTATGGCAACTCCATAATGAATTCTTAAAGTCAAATGACAATCCGACAATCTAGAGATGAGTTGTCACGATTATAACTATTCCATAAACAATATTGTAAACACGATTATAATGGCTTTAATAAAACATAGATTAATATTAACTCCCACTTAATGCATCCTTGTCTCCAACGGGAAATGACGGGTTCAGAGTTTAGTGGTGTACTCATCCTTGATGCATGTGCGTTTTACGCCGACAACACCCCATTCTTGATAACTCCACGTCGAAGTCAGGATAGGGTCTCCCCCAACTCCACTCATTAACATATTGTTTTGTTACATATTGTTTATCTTAACCAAAAAAGAGTTTTTATATTCATAATAAAAAAATTAGCAAAAACATAATTCGTAAAACTGAAAGGGTGATTTTGAAACTTTATTATTTATTAATTTGTAAATATATTAAAATTTACTAATCTCATCCCAAAATGCGTTGAGTACCAACTTATAATAATAATATAACTTTAATTTTAAGTAACTCATACACTAGATTAGTGTATGATATCTCTTTGTTTATGGGATAAAGAACTCATTAGAGAACAACATGGTGTATGAAGCTCCCTTGTCCTAGTGCATAAGAAGCATCTTATTTGTGGTACAAGGGACTTGCCAAACACCAAAGTGGTGTACAAGGTTTCTGCTTGTTTATGGGACAAGAGGCGTGCTTTTGTGCAATGATTTGTCTACCAAAAGTATACAAAGCTGTACAAAGTTTACCCCTTTGGATTTGAACTTGTAATCTTTTGGGAGGAAACACATTTCTTGATCATTAGGCCCACTCAAGATGATAATAAAAATATTTAGTTAAAAGTAATGCTTTACTCACTCAAGAGGTGGAAGGTGTCCGAGATGGGGCATTATTCAACCACAAAGAAAAAATTGAATTAACTTACCCCTATACATGTATTATGAGTGCTAAACATGTTGGAAAAGTCATTGAAAAACTAACTTTTACTTGCTTGGAACATTGTGGATAAGTTGTTCCACCCAAGTCCATTAGGTCCCTTGATCTAAGTGTATGGTTCATGCAGATGGACTAAGTAGACGAGTGTTTGTACATCTAGTCACATCAGGAAGACGTCAACACAAGGCTTGAAGTCTAAACACCGTGATCCTATGTGGAAAATAATTACTGTAGTGATTTTTCTATTAATGGTTGTTAAAATTATGGATAATGCATGATAATAAACAAAAAAAACTCATAATATTAAAGTGAGAATCTAATCACACAATGATTTTAATTTTACAATTGTAATTATGATACTTGCCCATGGTATTCACCCATGGATTTTGTAAACCATGTTATTTACCCATGGTATTTGAAATGTAACAAGAGACATGACTCTCGGTAGAAAGTATAAATATGGAACTTCACTGTTGAGTAAATCATAGTTTTTTCTCATAATGTAGTCTCATGGTATATTACACATTTCAATAAATATTTGAGTTCCTCTTGTGTTATTTTTGTGCAATATTTCTCTTACTCATTGAGTTCTTATTATAATGTTTTTATACAATATCTCTTTTATGCATCATGCTATATTCTAAGTGCTTATTATACTATTGTTCCGCAATATTTCTCTTAAGAATTGTGACATATTCATTTGTCATTCATGAAGTTTCATTTATTAAATAACTTGGATCAAATTGACATTAATGCATTATATCTCATGAAAACTCTACAGTTGGGTGCACTGGGGCCAAAGTAGTATTGGGATTGGTGACTTGCTGGGAAGTTTGAATTTTTTAGTGTCAATATTTAAGTCTCATTCCTCCAATGATCCAGATCAGTGGTATAAAAGTAGGGTTTTTATTGTCTATTTTTTTCACATGTTCCCAACAAGGTTAGGGTATAAGGATCAAATCAGTGGTATAAAAGTGTGGTTTTTATTGTCTATTTTTTTCACATGTTCCCAACAAGGTCAGGGTACAAGGATCTCAGATTCAAACTATTATGACCTTTGCAAGACTGTCCTCACCAACCCTGACAACCTCACATGGCAGATGAAAAGAAAATGACAGAGTAGGGAATCCTATCAAGTCCATTTGTTAGGTCGTCAACATCACAGTTAGCCCACAAGCATTACAGGGTATCTCTATCATCAGATCTTCGTTCATCATGGTTATGGGTAAACCACACAAAAACCTTGCCACCCAAGTCTATTTGTTAGGTCGCACACTGTTAGCATCACAATTGACCCACAACCATTACATGGTATCTCTATCCTCAGATCTTCATTCATCATGGTTAAGGGTCATCCAAAAACCCATGGTTATGGTTCAGCCATGCAAAAATTTTGTCTTAAAAAACACTTGGTTTTGGATCATCCACAAACCCACATTTATGCTCCTAGTAACTTTACATAATGGGGAGCATTGCTTCTTAATGGGGGATGATTGATCCAGGTGGAAAATAATTATCGTATTTAATAACTATTTTTCTATAAATGGTTGTTAAAACCATGGATAATGCATGATAATAAACAAAATAATTCTTAATATTAAAGTGAGAATCTAATTGCATAATGATTTCAATTTTACCATCATAATTATGATACACCCATGGTATTCACTCATGGATTTTGTAAACCATGGTATTTACCCATGGTATTTGAAATGTAACAAAGGCATGAGTATCGGCGAAAGATACCCATAAAAAGTATAAATACGAAACTTCGCCGGGAGGAAATTTTCCATAAATATTTGAGTTACTCTTGTGCTATTTTTCTATAATATTTCACATATGCAACAAGTTCTTATTATAATATTTTTATACAATATCTCTTTTATTCATCATGCCATATTTTGAGTTATTATTATATTATTTTTGTGCAATATTTCTCTTAATAATTGTGACATATTTATTTTCCATTCATGAAGTTTCCATTATTAAACAACTTGGATCACAATGACATTAATGCACTAGATCTCATGAGAACTCTAGAGTTGAGTGCATCTCGCCCAAAATAGTACTAGGATTGGCGACTTGCTGAGAAGTTTTAATATTTTTTTCTTGTGTCAATATTTAAGTCTCATTCCTCCAATGATTCAGATCAATGTACATGATGGGACATTACAATTCAAAGATAGACACACAATTGGAAATACAAATATCCCTATAAGAATAAATTAAAAATAAAAATAAAAAGGGTCCATGGTGTTAATAACCCATGGTATTGTCCCATGGTATTCATGTGGAATATAACCTATTTAAAGGGTGGACTTAAACCAACTTGAATCCATATTAACTCTGGATCTACCTAACATCGATAGAGATCAAATCTCTTGATATGTAAACCTATTTTAGAGTGACAAGAGATTTGATCCCTCTCAGCCGTAGATCCAAAGTTAAGATGGATCTATGCTGATACATCTAAACAAACATTGAAATCATTGAATAAATACCATTTAATAATAAAAATACATATTTATGAGCTTAATAAACAAACAAAGATATCTTTGTGACATGTGGCAGAGGTGAGTTGAAAACAAATTCTATCGAGATAGAGAAGATTCTTAAATGGCCCATTCCTAGCTTAATAAAAAAACAAAGATACGATTATGAATTGTGCAAGAGGTGAGTTGAAAATAAATTATATTGAGATAGAGAAGATACTTAAATTCATATTTTATCTATTCTATGTTTTGGAGGGCTTTTGGGCATATTTTCGATTCAATTTGCTTAGAATCCAATAAGGAATTCTTAGAATCACAACTTTGAGTTGTAAACTCTCCAGAACCTGAGTGCCTCAGGGTTTTTCAAGGTGTTGAATCCATACATGAAGCGAAGTCAAAAACCCATTTCAGATAATAAAAATTAAGATTTGGCAAAAATAAATTGTTGGATTCCAACCAAAAAATCCAAAACATAGCATGTTTAAACAATGCCATTATTGAATGAGCCATCCTATTATTGTGGCATAAATTAAATTTTTTGTAAAAGCTTCTCAATGTGTAAAATAATATTGCATCATAGTGTAGCGACCAATGATATCAAACAAAATTAGAGGTGACAAACAAAAAAAAAACATTTGAGTAATGGAAATAATAAACTAATCAAAATCTAAAATAATAAATATCTTAACTTGCATAAATCATATGAAACAGAAACTCACAAGCGGTTTTAATATATTGTTAAGATATGATGCAATCCATTTTGAAAGCACATGGTGGAAGTATCATGTGAGCTTTGTATTTCTTGGCAAGTAATGGAGTGGGATCCCTAGTGTGGAGTGGCATCCGAGTTGTAAAAAAACCCTACTAGAGGTAGGGATTTCCTTTTGGCCTTGATTTCAGTAACCTAATATTTTGTTCTTTATCTTTTATCCTCCAGAAATGTTATCTCCTACCTTTAATATTTTCCTGTTCCTCGAAGGAATTTCTTGGAAGGATTTTGGTCATTAAAGGTTTAGACCGGTCCACATATTCAGAATTTTCACCCAAATAGGTCCTCTAAAAACCATAGAGAATCCTCCATACCTTCCTTTCACTACATCAGAAAGATGGTACCAATTTTCCCCAATGGTTAGAGTGGGGTGCTCATTATCTCAGAGAAACTCCGGCCGATCAACAGAAAAGCAATGTCCTCTTGAATTTGTCAGTGAAGAACAACTCGACCGGGGTTTCTCATAGGTTCCAGGAAAGAGAGGATAAAGGTTATTTTCAAACTTTTGTAAAGGAAAAACATAAACACATCCAAAAACATGTAAAGGTGTTCGTGGTAATGAAGGAATTAACCCTCAGGGAAGACATCAACATAGATAGAGTGGAATCCTTGTCTAAGAGAGCTTTAGTGATCCAGACTTACGTAGGAATGCAACAAAATATAGATATAAACATAAACATAGAGATGAAACATAAATAAAACTTCATTTCATTAATATCAAAGAACTGAAATATGCCTACATACAGAATGGAAATAAACTAGCTCGAGGGATGGTAGCTTACCTCTGAGAAGAGATGTGGAGGCTACATGCCTTTGAACTCTGTTACAATGAGGCTTGAAGGAATATTTATCATTGAGAAACAATGGAAAATCCTAAACATCCAAAAACCTAACCCTAGGAGATGAAGTGCCAAAACTATGGGCCCCATTGGGTTAAATTGGTACATCAACTTCACGGGGTCGTAACTTTCGCGTATGATCTCCATTTGAGATGCAGTATACCTCATTAGAAATATCTGATGCAGGAGCATCATGGTTCCAAAAATTTGTACATTTAGTAGAATTTAGGGGTCATGTGTTTTTTAAGGAAGTTGGTTTCCTATGCATCAAATTAATGTAACTCTAATGTTTTTGAGTGATTTTATGAGAATAGGATCTAATAAAGTATTGAGAGGCATATTGTAAATGTTCTCAAATGAAGGGGAACATGAGAGAATCATGATAGTTGAGACTTCATAGGGATTGATAGATTTGGAAATTAATTGTAGATCTTAAATTAGGATTTAGTTCATGATTTATGGGATTGAGAGGATTCTTAGGGTTTAGTTGAAATTATTAAGGATCTGAACCAAAATTGGTTCACAGAACCTTTTGTATAAAAATTATAAGCATCGAGGCATAGAAAAATTCAGAATTTAGATAGATAGTAAAGGTTTGGATTGTGAGCCTACGGGCAAGAGAGTAGGTGAAGAGGCCATTGATCAGAAAATCAGGCCTGGGAAAAGAAACCTTTTATAAATATTTGTTTATATCTATATGCAGAGATTTGATTCTGAATTATATAGTGTACACTAAGTTATTGAACTACAAACAGTGTGTAAATTGTGGAATATTTTTGTAGAATAAAGATAGACAGTTCTACATGTGAACTAGGCACGTGAGAAATACACCGAAGAAGCTCAGAAATGGTAGCAGAATAAAGAGTTCAGGAGGGAAATCATGCACAGAATATCAAAGATAAAGAAGCGAAAGAGATAATACATAGAGATGGGAGTAGACTAATTACTATTTACCCATGGTATTTGAAATGTAACAAAGGCATGAGTATCGGTGAAAGATACCCATAAAAAGTATAAATACGAAACTTTGCCGGGAGGAAATTTTCCATAAATATTTGAGTTACTCTTGTGCTATTTTTCTATAATATTTCACATATGCATCAAGTTCTTATTATAATATTTTTATACAATATCTCTTTTATTCATCATGCCATATTTTGAGTTATTATTATATTATTTTTGTGCAATATTTCTCTTAATAATTGTGAAATATTTATTTTCCATTCATGAAGTTTCCATTATTAAACAACTTGGATCACAATGGCATTAATGCACTAGATCTCATGAGAACTCTAGAGTTGAGTGCATCTCGCCCAAAATAGTACTAGGATTGGTGACTTGCTGAGAAGTTTTAATTTTTTTTTCTTGTGTCAATATTTAAGTCTCATTCCTCCAATGATTCGGATCAATGTACATGATGGGACATTACAATTCAAAGATAGACACACAATTGGAAATACAAATATCCCTATAAAAATAAATTAAAAATAAAAATAAAAAGGGTCCATGGTGTTAATAACCCATGGTATTGTCCCATGGTATTCATGTGGAATATAACCTATTTAAAGGGTGGACTTAAACCAACTTGAATCCATATTAACTCTGGATCTACCTAACATCGATAGAGATCAAATCTCTTGATATGTAAACCTCTTTTAGAGTGACAAGATATTTGATCCCTCTCGGCCGTAGATCCAAAGTTAAGATGGATCTATGCTGATACATCTAAACAAACATTGAAATCATTGAATAAATACCATTTAATAATAAAAATACATATTTATGAGCTTAATAAACAAACAAAGATATCTTTGTGACATGTGGCAGAGGTGAGTTGAAAACAAATTCTATCGAGATAGAGAAGATTCTTAAATGGCCCATTCCTAGCTTAATAAACAAACAGAGATACGATTATGAAATGTGCAAGAGGTGAGTTGAAAATAAATTATATTGAGATAGAGAAGATACTTAAATTCATATTTTATCTGTTCTATGTTTTGGAGGGCTTTTGGGCATATTTTCGATTCAATTTGCTTAGAATCCAATAAGGAATTATTAGAATCACAACTTTGAGTTGTAAACTCTCCAGAACCTGAGTGCCTCAGGGTTTTTCAAGGTGTTGAATCCATACATGAAGCGAAGTCAAAAACCCATTTCAGATAATAAAAATTAAGATTTGGCAAAAATAAATTGTTGGATTCCAACCAAAAAATCCAAAACATAGCATGGTTAAACAACGCCATTATTGAATGATCCATCCTATTATTGTGGCATAAATTAAATTTTTTGTAAAAGCTTCTCAATGTGTAAAATAATATCGCATCATAGTGTAGCGACCAATGATATCAAACAAAATTAGAGGTGACAAACAAAAAAAAAAACATTTGAGTAATGGAAATAATAAACTAATCAAAATCTAAAATAATAAATATCTTAACTTGCATAAATCATATGAAACAGAAACTGACAAGCAGTTTTAATATATTGTTAAGATATGATGCAATCCATTTTGAAAGCACATGGTGGAAGTATCATGTGAGCTTTGTATTTCTTGGCAAGTAATGGAGTGGGATCCCTAGTGTGGAGTGGCATCCGAGTTGTAAAAAAACCCTACTAGAGGTAGGGATTTCCTTTTGCCCTTGATTTCAGTAACCTAATATATTGTTCTTTATCTTTTATCCTCCGGAAATGTTATCTCCTACCTTTAATTTTTTCCTATTCCTCGAAGGAATTTCTTGGAAGGATTTTGGTCATTAAAGGTTTAGACCGGTCCAAATATTCATAATTTTCACCCAAATAGGTCCTCTAAAAACCATAGAGAATCCTCCATACCTTCCTTTCACTACATCAGAAAGATGGTACCAATTTTCCCCAATGGTTAGAGTGGGGTGCTCATTATCTCAGAGAAACTCCTGCCGATCAACAAAAAAGCAATGTCCTCTTGAATTTGTCAGTGAAGAACAACTCGGCCGGGGTTTCTCACAGGTTCTAGGAGCGAGAGGATAAAGGTTATTTTCAAACTTTTGTAAAGGAAAAACATAAACGCATCCAAAAACATGTAAAGGTGTTCGTGGTAATGAAGGAATTAACCCTCAGGGAAGACATCAACATAGATAGAGTGGAATCCTTGTCTAAGAGAGCTTTAGTGATCCAGACTTACGTAGGAATGCAACAAAATATAGATATAAACATAAACATAGAGATGAAACATAAATAAAACTTCATTTCATTAATATCAAAGAACTGAAATATGCCTACATACAGAATGGAAATAAACTAGCTCGAGGGATGGTAGCTTACCTTTGAGAAGAGATGTGGAGGCTACATGCCTTTGAACTCTGTTACAATGAGGCTTGAAGGACTATTTATCATTGAGAAACAATGGAAAATCCTAAACATCCAAAAACCTAACCCTAGGAGATGAAGTGCCAAAACTATGGGCCCCATTGGGGTAAATTGGTACATCAACTTCACGGGGTCGTAACTTTCGCGTACGATCTCCATTTGAGATGCAGTATACCTCATTAGAAATATCTGATGCAGGAGCATCATGGTTCCAAAAATTTGTACATTTAGTAGAATTTAGGGGTCATGTGTTTTTTAAGGAAGTTGGTTTCCTATGCATCAAATTAATGTAATTCTAATGTTTTTGAGTGATTTTATGAGAATAGGATCTAATAAAGTATTGAGAGGCATATTGTAAATGTTCTCAAATGAAGGGGAACATGAGAGAATCATGATAGTTGAGAGTTCATAGGGATTGATAGATTTGGAAATTAATTGTAGATCTTAAATTAGGATTTAGTTCATGATTTATGGGATTGAGAGGATTCTTAGGGTTTAGTTGAAATTATTAAGGATCTGAACCAAAATTGGTTCACAGAACCTTTTGTATAAAAATTATAAGCATCAAGGCATAGAAAAATTCAAAATTTAGATAGATAGTAAAGGTTTGGATTGTGAGCCTACGGGCAAGAGAGTAGGTGAAGAGGCCATTGATCAGAAAATCAGGCCTGAGAAAATAAACCTTTTATAAATATTTGTTTATATCTATATGCAGAGATTTGATTCTGAATTATATATTGTAAACTAAGTTATTGAACTACAAACAGTGTGTAAATTGTGGAATATTTTTGTAGAATAAAGATAGACAGTTCTACATGTGAACTAGGCATGTGAGAAATACACTGAAGAAGCTCAGAAATGGTAGGAGAATAAAGAGTTCAGGAGGGAAATCATGCACAGAATATCAAAGATAAAGAAGTGAAAGAGATAATACATAGAGATGGGAGTAGACTAATTACTAGATCCAAGAATCGAGCATAGTCACAAGGCTGGAGCGTTGGAAGAGGTTGACTGTCAATCATAGGAGAAATCGACAGTGAATCCAAGGAAATCAGATCGAGAATAGCACGCAAAGGCATTTCTGCAGTCATAATTATTTCTGTTACGATTGAATAATTAAATTGAAGCTCAGAGAAAGAGGATAGCGTGCAAGAGTGCGAGTGGTGTTGAATTTCTGAATTGTTATCAGCTGGAGTTTCCTGTTAATGAATCATTACATGAAAACATGATGCCAAATATTATATAGATCTGAAACTATGTAATGAAATAACGTTCATATATATATCATTTCCTATTTTTATGTTCCATTTAACATAATCCAATTACCACCATCATGACAGTAATGTGAAGTGAAGTGCGAGTTGTGAGACAAGTTGCGAAGTGGAATTTCAAAGATTGCGAAGTGTGATACGGTGGAATTATGAGGCAATTATGTTGTGAAGAGGAACATAAACTCATGCAAGAAATTGAATGATGAATTCGATGTTAATGGAAGGAAGTCCTATTTCATATAGAGATCGATGAATGCTGGAGGAGATAAAGGCACTAATAGAGACAACACACAATTGAATTACAAAAGGGGATCTATGTTTTATACTTGAAGAACGAGATCGAAATTGGGTAGACCGAAGTCCCTGATCAATATTGTCAAAGATGTGTAGAATCCAGATTCAAGGTCAATGGAACTAACATCGGAGGATGTAATAGCAGTTGAAGGAAATCCTGTTTAACCCAAGAAACAAGGAAAATGTTTGTGCAGAGAACAAACGAACATCATGAAAGGTAATTGACTAGTCACAACCTTCTTCCATGAACTATGTGTTGGAGTATGCAGGGAAAGGTGTGTAGTTATGTTGAAGTAGTTTGGTTATGTTCTTGAACCAATATTCCTATTCTTGTTCTCGATCTTGAGTCTCGTTCTGGCAAAAGGGATTGACATTGGAACCACAACGCATTTGAAGGGAATTAGAGAAATTTTTCTTGTTGCGAAACAGGTAATTTCATCCAAACATGGGCCCAAATCCACAAGGTTTCAATATGGAAATCATCAGCAAATTAAATTTGATGGACTTGGCTTTTTTCCATCATCATTTGGTATCAAAGCCTGGCTAAAGTTATTTTTAATTAAAGCGAAGTTGTGAAGGCATGTTCTTGTGAAAACAGGTAGAAGGTCTGTAGAGGAGGTTTGTTAATTAACAGATTTATATGCAGGGAAGCTACTTTGGGAGAAGTAATTATATGAAAGTTGGGCATAAACATTTTAAAATAACCATAGAAATTTGGTAGCAATGAGATTTTGGAAGCTTGGGAATGATCTTTGTTTAAATATCATTGATATGCAAGTAAAAACAATTAGTGAGGCATCTCAGCAAGAAGATCACAACCTGAAGAGCAGTGATGAAGGAAGCCAGTAAGGGTTTCTAAGAGAGAGTGGCCAAAATCTAGTATTTCATTTGGGTTTGAAATACAAGAGGATAGTTGTTTTCTCAAAAGTGCAGATTAGTTGAAGCCTGGAGCATGGAGTGCTCGTATGGTTCCAGAGGAGAGAACCAGAGAGATGCCAAAAGATTGAGCTTAGAGGATAAAAGCGTAGTGAGGTATCATGCAGCAGGAAGGACTTGCTGTTGTAGAGACTTATTTAGCTCATAGTGAGTGGGTGAAGAACTCATAGAGATGGAGAAGAAGATGACTACTGATAGTCATTGTAGAGGTTCAGAGAAAAGCCACAAGGTGAAGAAAGAAGATGCCAGAGAAAATGGAATATGGAGACAGATGAACAATGAAGAATATGAGAGGGAGAAGGATGAGATAATATTCCATCTTGAAGTATTGATGGAACTATTACAGAGGAATGAGAAAGACCAGAGGTGTGGTTTTATTATGAGAATAAAGATAAGGTGGCATAAACTACATAAGAGGAAAGAGAAAATGATGAATGCTCAACTAAAGGAAGAATTACTTAGAATAAATGAGTATTGGGAGGAAGACTTGAAGACTGAAACTTCAAGTGAGACCAAAAGGTCCCATGATTTTAAATCTGATAATTTGTGTATGTTTGCAGGTGAAACATGTGAGGAAGGGAAATTTGCTAATATTGTTGTAAAGGAGGAAGAAGACAGACATAATCTAAACTTTGTTCTGAAAGAAGATGAGATAGATAGGTCTCATGTAAATGCCCGTACATAGTTGGTGAAAAGTTTTACTTTTCAGCATATTGCAAGGATTGAAAGCAGAGGAAGTTTGACTTATGATGATGGCCAAAAGCAGGAAGTAGGGAAGGATATCAAGCAACCAAGTGAAGGACTTGAGGAGATTGAAGAGAAGACCATCGAAAAATTTCTGAGTCATGTAGAGGACTTGGAACAACAGGAGGACTTGATGATTGAATCATCAAGTGAGATCATGAGGTCTTGAGGTTTTAAAACTGACAAGTTGTGTGTGAACGCAGGTATTGCAGAAGAAAAACCATCCTATGGAGCTGTCTTGAGTGAAGCTGAAAATTGCCAAGAAAAGTATGATGATGATTGTCTTTCAAATGAAGATCAAGTTGAGTTATTACAATAGAAGAAGTTCATAAATTCGTTTCTTAGTGAAGGAAATATCTTCAGTTGAGATGAGACAGTTATGTATTATGATAAGGAATTTGTTATTGGTAAGGAAAAAAAGAAATTGATTTTCTTAAATGGCCAAAGGAAGAGTGATGGACACATTTAAAACTATCACAAATATGGAGGATCAGAATTTTATTCTGATCAAGAATGAAGAAGTAATGTCACCAAGAAATTATACTTGTGACAAAGAAGAAGATAGTGAGGATTGTACAAAGCTTTTAGGAGAAATCCAAAGTGAGATGGAAAATTTATGGCATGAGTTAATTCTTTTTGAGAAAAGGCTAGAAAACCAAAGAGTAAGTGTTCATGTTGTAAAATCAAAGTTGAATGAGAATGAAGAAGTTCACTACAGTGGACAAGATCAGGAAAACATCATTGAAGTGGATGGTGTGGAAGAGAGACTTGCTGACAGTCTCGAGAATCCTTTAGAGAATTCTTTAGAGAGGTTGAATCAGCATATTGATGCACTGATAAAGGAGGAAAAATCAGAGCGACAAGCTGAATTGTTGCCAAAGGAAGAAGAGGCACAAAAGCCTTATGTTTTGTATTTTAACAATTGTTTTATGATTGCAGGTTTTGTTGCAAATGTTGTAGAATATTTGGTACAAGAGAGCAACCAAGTAAAGAAGAAAGAAAAAGATTCTATGGAAGTATTTAATCCATGGAACGAAGATATTAGAATGCTGGAAAGTCAAGACTTGATGCAAGAAAAGGTAGCCATGAAAGAGAAAGAGCTTGAAGAGATGCAGAATGTGAAGGTGCCAAAGTTAGTAGACAACAACAACAACCTGAAGTAGAGAGAAAGAGATAGCAATAAATGGCAGAGTATGTATCAGCCCAAGGATGTGCTGGATATGGAGATTGAAGAATTATGGCAGTTGATGATGAAACAGTCTAGGTTGAGGAAAATGACAGCAGGAGGAGTGATCAATCAGAATTTGAAACTGATTGAAGAGAGGAAGATGAACCAAAAGACAACAGATATACAGTAGCACTAAAGGTGCAAGGCATTTGGGGAGTTACAAACTAAGGTTTGGGACCTTGGAGGCTTTTTTTATTGACATATAAGGACACATGATCTGGAGATCACGAATGTTTTCTACCTTGGGAGTCTGATGCAGGAGCATCATGGTTCCAAAAATTTGTACATTTAGTAGAATTTAGGGGTCTTGTGTTTTTTAAGGAAGTTGGTTTCTTATTGTTATAAAACAAAATGCCCTCCTCATCAGCTCAAAGGAGAAAGACATGAGGCTAAAGCAATAGCCAAGATCACAGGCCTTGTTTCCACACTAACGTTGTCTATACACTGACAACATGCTTTATAAAGCTTCTCTGTTAGCCTAAGGGAGCGTTAGTGACCCTACTAACTCTACTTGTTGGTTCGGGGACAACGTTAGTGGATCCTAATGAGAATATAAAGGTCAAAGGAGTGAATTGACTCATAAATATCTAGATATCCCCTCCTAAATCTACTCAGAAAAGAAAGGAAACATCTAAAGTTCGACCTATTTGTGGGATTTCTAATCCTAATGAAGGAGGAAAATGGGAAAGAGCTCAAAAGCATGGCAACATCATTGCTTTTACCTAAAGAGACTCATGGAGGAACTTGGAAACCCTAACTTGAATGCTACATAAGCAGAGGTAGGGCTATTGTGATGGAGGTCAGATCATTTGAAAGGATAGCTTACTTGATTGTCGAGCATAGTCTCAAATCTAAGCATAAGAAGTTGGTAAGAAGGGAGAGAGAGAGAGGAGCTGGAGGGGTAAGGGAAGGCTAATGCAACAGATGGTTGTAATCACTCTTCCGACATTAATATAGAACTACAGTTGTACTTTCTACTTCGTGGTGTTGGTACTATCATTCATTTATTTGTTTGTCCAATACCTTTTAGCATGAGTAGCTTAGTTATGTGTAACTAGATGTCTTTTGTATATTCATGTATTAGTTATTAAGGTTGTATGTTGTGATTATGCCTGTCTCTTCTATGTGCAAGACTTGATCTAGAGCAAGCTCAGGGGACTTCCACCTAGTTGCATTGTGCTCTCCAGCAAATCTACATGGAGGCTTGAGGTAATTAATCTTTCTTGCTTTGATGGTTAGTTATTGTTTATGGACATGCATGTAACTTTGTGATGACTGCAAATAATCTTACAGTCTTCCAAGGGTCCTGGGAAGACCCTCGAGGGTATCTCCATTCTCCATACACCATGCATTTTATCCTATAGCAGAATTGGCGACTCCGTTAGGGACTATAATTTAGTTCCCGATTTACCCAGAAAGTTCCTAGTTTCCTCTTCCTTCTAGACCTTCTTGTACTTTTGCATTCCTTTTCTAACCCATCAAGACCTTGCAGCACTCTTCTTACATATATTCAACTCTAGATCTGATCTCCAAAGCCCTGTTTTGAAGTTTTTTCCCACACTAACACAGGTTAGAAGTGTAAACAGAGCTTTATAAATCTTTGTGTCTGCACAAACAGATTGTTAGTGCCTCCAGTAACTCTATGTGGCCTCTAGCACAGAGCGTTAATCCCCAAATTTTGATATGCAACTGCGTTTGTGACCTCAAAGGGTTGGAAAACTTGCTTCTGGACTGATAAGGGATCTGTAGTTGTGTTTTGTTTACAAGATCTGTGTCCTGAAAGATTTTTTTTAAGAAAATAGCTTTTCTTCTTAAAAGTTTTTATTTTCATAAAAGAAAAATCAAGATTTATTATTTATTATTCTGCTTAGCTGGTTAAAGTTCTGCATTATTTAGTTTATGTAGTTGTTGGAGAGCATTGAAAAATTTATGTCGGTTATGCTAGTGTTGTAATGAATAGGATGCATGGAATGAATATTGATTTATGAAAGACTCTCCCTTCAAGAATACAACTTCTTTCATCGAAATTGAAAATTTACAAGCATTGTCTTTTGCATGGTTTTGAGTTAGAGTCCCACCAAATATCATACATCAACACCCCTACCAAAGACACTAAAAAGGTACACTTAAACTCTACCAAAAATCAATCAGTAACTCTTTCTAGAGAAAACAAACATTATTTCAGGCTAGGATCTTGGGATAGGCAGTGTGAGTAAACTGCCCAAGATCAGAAACCAAAAATAGTGTCATTAGAAGAGAGAAAATTCCTTCTGCACTCATACTACTGGGACCACTCCAGTCAAAGCAGAGCTAAATACGAGACAACACCAGACTGTAAGTGAAGGTATCTTGCCTTCGCTTGCAACTCCTTTGGGTATTCTGTGTTTCAGGGATCCTGTTGGGGATATAGGAGTTGAGTCGGGGACTCAGGTATCCTGCCCACACAGCGTATTGTTTGCGACTATGTCCCCCCCGGTAGTGTCTGTGATCTGAAGTATCCTTAGTGGCCATACTTTTAGGGACTTACAAAAGGTGACTGGGGCAGGCTGCCTTGGTATCTAACACAGATGGACCTACTCTATCTTCAGTTTTTGGGAGGGTGCTCATCTTCACGAGAGTACCTGGCCCCTCAATTTGAGGTTCGGGCGAAGCTATAAAGTACCCGTAACTGTACATTTGGTCAGCCCTCTCTGTTATTCATTGAGATACTGGGTTCCATCTCCAGTGATCGGTGCTTATCAGACAGGGTCATTTCCCTCTATTTGTTGATTGATTCACTTAGTGTATTTTTTATTTTTTAGGTGCTAGAGTGTTATCATTAAGACTTTGATAAACGTCACAATAAAGTTTATTGATAAAATTTATCGGCCACCGTGGCTACATCTGGCCCTCGTCGTCAATCTAGACGACTGTTAGGACTTCCCCCACTCATTTGGAGGATCTACCAAGCTCTAGTGAACCATATTCCCCGTCGTTGGGAAATCAGTCTCCGAGATCTCACAAAGAATCAGTTTGGACAACCGACGATTCAAGCTTACCAGAGGATTTCTTTATTGTAGGATTTCTTCCTCCATACAACCCTTTTATCACGAATCCGTTGGACCCACTCTTGGTTCCCATTGCATCTGTACCTCCTTTGTCTTTAGTTGGAACACTTCCACCCATCCCATCGACGACTAATGGCCATGGGACTTTTTGGACACTTTTGGTCCCCCTCCACTTCCCCAGTCGACAATCGCTACCACACCTTTGATGGAAAACCCTACTATCCCATTTGTCCCAGGTACAAACCCTCACATGACACCCTCCATGAGCGGAACCCAACCTATGTTGGGTTCCACCCCTTTAGTTTCAAACTCTATACCTTTGACAAGTGCTACATACAACGGTCCTTATATAGCTCAATATAGCACAGTTAGCGCGGGTCCCTTCAACCAACAATATGGTTAGCATCCATTGTATAGTTCTAACCCCCATATTCAAGTATTTGGGGGCACTCCCAATATGAATATACTGGTCAGGAACGTAACAGTTCCCCCTCCATTTTTAGGCATGCATGGTCAGTCACTGATTCACATGAACACTCCTCATGCCAGTCAAGGACATATGGTTAGTTCTAAGGTGGGCAGGAATCCTCAAGGAGGTCCCAACCAATCCATGGGGGCACCCTACTCACAACCTCAAATGAGTCAAGGGGGCACTGCTTATCGTGGGGTAAATTCTATACCCCAGCATCACAATCCCCATGGAAATCCACATTACAATGCCATACCCCAAGGCAACTACTATACCACGCAACCTGTGTATAATATTGGGAATCAAACGATGGGAGGACCGCAAGGATCCTCAAGTCATATGTCATTGCCTTGGTCTGATTCGGGGGCATCACACACTCTACCTTTCTTGGAAACATTGGATATCCCTGACTTGTACAAACTTACAAATGACCCCATCTATCATAACTTACTCTAGCTACCAATCCCGCATAAAATACCGACAGACATCCCTAAGTTCAAAGGGAAACAAGGGGAGGATCAGGGTACCCATATCACCACCTATCATCTTTGGTGTGTTTCTAACTCCATGGTGGATGATAGTATCCTATTATGTCTTTTTCTCTGCACCCTCACTGGCAACGCAGCCAAGTGGTACATCGAGTTACCACGCGCATCAGTCAATACCTTTGATGCTCTAGTGATGGAATTCTTAAAGCACTTCCAGCTACCCATCCACTATGAGACTGGGATGGAAATCCTCACTTCATTACATCAGGATACCTCCACTCACATCTCCGATCATATATATGAATGGAGACGTAGGCAAAGGTTAGCCAAAGCTCCCCTCCCAGACTATCTCTTAGCGGACTGGTTCTGCAAGTCTCTACTCCCCCAAATCGCTAAGGATGTCGCCTTAGGTGGTGCGGTCATATAATACCAATCCATACGTTGTGCCCAACACTTAGATATGATATATTCACAGTCTTGCACTCTTTACGACGTAATCCACAATGCCCCTTGCAAGTCCAATTCTCCATCTATTCAGCAACCCAGAGCGCATGCCGATGGGATTATTGGAGCAACCTCCGGGGCGGCTGTAAAAAAACTCAACGGTCACATTGCCCTGATGTCAGTGGACCCCTTTACCAAATTGACTGCTCTTCCTACCACCGTGATGAACTCTGTGCAGTCTATGCAAAAACCCGGTGGTAAGAACAAGAAGAATAAGGAAAAGACCACCCCTTCTGCGGAACAGTCAACAAAGTAGCAAAACCCAAAGCAAAAGGTTAATGCACCTACTGAAGATGGAAAGGATAAACCCGCCAGATTCCCTTGCAAAATTTGTGCTGAAGACCACATGACCTATCGTTGCCCGCATCTTCAAGAATGCACAGATTTCATTGCTAAAAAGGATACTAGTAGGACCCCCAGTGTCCTGAATTATTCTTTCCCCACTCAGCAACAACAATGCCTTACTGCAAACCAACCCCAACCCTTGCAAGGGGGAAATGGTGGTTTGCAACATCCTTCAGCTGGTAAAGGACCCTCTACCATTTACACCTTTGAAATGATAGATCTACAAACAAGAGCCAAATCCTATGGAGCTCATGTCGCTCATGCAGAGGAACCTTCCCCAAGTCAAAACCGACCGCTGCCTAACGATTTTCATATGGAAAGGCCAGTTTGTAACCTTATGATTTGGCCCCCTAAAGGGGCACTTCGACGCACAATGAACAATAAATCTGCATGTGCCACCCAAAACTATAGCATTGTAGAAGACTTGGCGCAAGCACCGTCGGCTATGTTGGCGCTCAAAGTATTACAAACATGTACAACACAAAAGAAAGATTTACTTTCGGCCATTGGTGGTATTGACCCACAGGATTCCATGCTTGCAATTTTCGACATTGAAAAGTGTAAACCTCCCCTTTCCCCCCAGCTTGCATTTCAGGTGGAAATCTTTTCGAAAGGTAAAGGTATACATAGAACTGTCATCGACGAAGGTGCTTCTACCTGCGTCATGTCGCCTTCTTGTTGGCTCGCTTTGGGTTCTCCAACCCTATCCTCGCTGTCAAATTCCCTTAAAGCTTTCGATGGCCACACTTTCATCCCAAAAGGTTAACTAACTAGCTACCCCATCACATTATATGGGAAAATGGTAACGGTGGACATAGAAGTCATAGATAAAAAGCTCGACTATAATCTCTTGTTGGGTCGCAGTTGGACATACGCCATGATAACCATTGTGTCTATTGTCTTTCACATCGTCTTATTTCCATTGTATGGCAAAGTAGTCATAGTGGACTAGTTGTCCTTTTGCACCCCTGATTATTCCCCATTATGAAGTGGCTCTGTACCCATAGTAGGTGGTGTACTTGATTCTTATGTCAGTATTGGTACTGATCTTCTGAAGGCTTCTTCCTTGATGGGTTTTTTCCATCTTCACTCGCCCAAGGTTTCACTGATGGTCAATATTCTTTCATCCATTCCTCATGAATAAACTGATCCATGGATCCTACCGCCTCCTTCAGACATTGACACTTATGGAGAAAAAATGCCACTGTCACCAACTGAATTGGCCTACCAAGCCATTCAATTTGCATCTGAATCCCTGGTCACTTTGGTTACGACAACAGTACCACTAGCCCTCCCATAACTGCTCCTTCTTTCGATCCACTCAATAAAGTCCTACCTACGAACGAAGCTATTAGAGAAATCATGAGTTTAGAAGAGTGACCTTGGGAGGACTCGCACCATCATGTTTTGATATCTGATTTGGACATGATGCTTCTTCAAATCCTATCACCTGACATACCAGAAATAGTTTCCTCACCATATACGACTATCCAAACATGGGAAATATTTCAAAGACGTTGCTCATTGATATTTGTGTCATGACAGGCATCATGGAAAACATCTAGATTGGATCAGATTGCAATCTTGAGGAAATTGCAAGGTCAAACTGCCTTTTCAAGGAATACTGCGATGTATTTTCCTGGTCTTATGACGAAATGCCCAGCATAGATCCATCTATTGTCGAGCATGAGATCAAGCTTTACGACAATGCTAAACCTATCTGCCAAAGGCTTTGACCGGTCAATCCACGCAAAATGGTAGCCATAAAAAATGAGGTGGAAAATTTGTTACATGTTGGTTTCGTCTATCATGTTCCTTTAACAGAATGGGTTTCCAATCTGGTTCTTGTTGATAATAAACAAGGAACCATCCGTGTAAGTGTTGACTATTGAGACTTGAACGCGACATGTCCCAAGGACAATTATCTGACACAGTTCATCGATAAAATCATCAACGATTGCGCTGGTTGTGAATCATTTTCATTCATGGATGGATTCTCAGGTTACAACCAGATTGCTATAAAACCCAAAGACGAGCACAAAAATGCCTTCATTTGCCCATGGGGAATCTTTGCCTATTGAAAACTCCCATTCGGTTTAAAGAATGCTGGAGCAACTTTTCAAATAGCCGACTACGCATTTCACGATATCAGGCATATCATTCAAGCTTAGTTGGATGACCTTCCAGCCCATTCCAAGCAGCGAACGCAGCACCTAAACCATTTAAGAGCCATCTTTCTTAGGTGCCGGTTTTATAACATACATCTGAATCCGCATAAATGCGTTTTGTTTGTTGAATATGAATGCTTACTTGGATTCATTGTCTCCAAGTATGGGATTAGGGTTGATCCCGATAAGGTAAAGGAAATTACTCAATTGCCTGAACCACAATCCGTTCTTTAGCTCCAACGTTTGCAAGGGAAAGCAAACTTTTTATGATGGTTCATCGTCAACTACACTAAGTTGACGAAAGGATTCATGTGCCTGCTTAAGAAGGGAGTGCCATATCTATAGGATGATCAAGCTCAATGATCATTTGATGCCTTGAAAAAGACACTTATATCAGCCCCACTCCTTAGCACTCCCAACTATGGTCGCGACTTTCTTCTATACGTGGCAGCCTCTGTAGGTTTCAACCTTGTACAGAAATTACCTACATATGAATTCTAAAACACAGAAAATAAACAATGCGAGAGCATAACACATAAAACACATATACACAGAGATTTTCCCCTAGA